>LFYR01000829.1:4590-88379 GCA_001185155.1 Zostera marina
GACATATATTGAGAACTTCCCTTCCTCGTCGCCCTGCAGAACAACAAACAACAGTATAAAGTACAGAACATCAAATCCCAAACAAGACAAGAGTGACTAACTGACCTTTAAGAATGCATCCCAAACCAAGTCCAACGGCAACCTGTTACGAGCAATGAACATGAACGCGATCTTGGAGTTATGATGCACTGAAGGCGATGACGACGACGAAGAAGAAAACGACGGAGAAGATTGCGATGTTTCCAGACGATTATAAGGCGACTGCAGTAGAAGGAAAGTAGTGAAGCAGAACAACAGAAGAAGCAGATAAGCGAATTTTTTCCCGTTCCATTGCAGTTTCCCCCAAACAGATGACGATGACGAAGACGACGATGATAACGAATTCCTCCTCTTCATCCTCTCTTCTTCTGCAAACCCGAAAAACAACATCACAACAGCATCAGTAAGCAGGCTCTGAGAGAAGATCGATCAAGAAATACCTTCTGGTTAGGGTTTCAGCGAGATCGGAGATGTTGCCGGCGAGAAATCTCCATATTCGCCGGTAAAGACTAAAGAGTAGTGGTGTGTCAGTGTGGTGCCGGTCAGGTATCAGGTATGGTACAAAATTGTATGCACGTGACCAACATGCAGTATAACGTGGTGGGTGGATCGAGGGTCGCGTCAGTGGCTCGATGTTTGTGGATTGTAGACCCAATTAAACTAGATGAAAATAGTATTGTTTTGAATAACTCTTTTTCAAAGTTAAATAAAAATCTTTCAAAAATAAAAGATTCTTATGATATATGCCATCTTGCAAAACAAACTAAATTAAAGTACCAAAATAGTATATCAAAAACCAATTCAATTTTTGATCTTATTCACATTGATATTTGAGGAAAATTTCCAATAACAACTCATGATGGTTTTTGTTTTATTTAACAATAGTTGATGATTTTAGTAGTCACTTGAACTTTTCTACTAAAATCAAAGAATATGCCTATAAAGTGTATTGAAGATTTTCTAATTAAAGTTAAAAATATTTTCGATAAAAATGTTAAAACCATTAGAAGTGATAATGGAGGAGAATTCACCTCAAATTACTTCACTAAATTATTAGAGGCATATGGGATAATTCATCAACTTACATGCCCATATACACCTCAACAAAATGCCATAGTCGAGAGGAAACATAGACACTTATTAGAAGTGGCTAGATCTCTACATTTTCAAGGAGGTATTCCCTTAATATATTGGGGTGAATGTGTCTTAACAGCCACATATATAATAAATAGATACCTTCTAAAGTTCTAAAAAACAAAACCCCATATGAAATACTAAATAATAAAGTACCAATCTATGAATCAATGAAATTTTTTAGTTATCTATGCTATGCAACAACCAACATAAGAGAGCATAAATTCTCTCCTAGAACTTTTAAAGGAATTTTCATGGGTTATCCCTCCAATACACACTCCCTGATAATTTAGAATTATGGGTCAAAGGTACTGAGGGAAAAAAGAAAGGTCGTGTGCTTGAAACCAGATGTCATTATCAATTCCTGATAATATGGCGACTTCACAGAACACAACGACAAATTTTATAAAAGTTCAACAACAAAAAAGTAAAAAAGACTTTGATCAGGCAGTTCAAGAGGCCATTAGAAAACAGATGCCGAATATACTAAAGGAACTAAGGGAAGACTTACGTCGAGAGACGATTGAGGTAATTAGCATTTATATATAAATCAATATTCATATTTTCTTTGTAATTTCAATTTTTTTTTACATTAGGGTCAGTCGAGCCAAGGACACGACAACATAATCATGCCTATTACAAGAGATTCAAATGTCGAAAATATTGGCAAAAATACGACTATAAGTGCGACAAATAGCGTGACAGACACCAACAAATAGGTTCATCTTCTTTTATCTTTTGGTTTAGTTTTAAATAACATGAATTGTATGAATGGTATGTTTTGTTGGTTATTGAATGGTATGTTTTGGAATGGAATGGTATGGTATGTTTTATTGGTTATTGAATGATATGTTTTGGAATGGAATGGTATGTTTTATTGGTTATTGAATGATATGTTTTGGAATGGTATGTTTTGGAATGACAATAGGTATGGAATTGAATGGTATGTTTTGAAATGATTGGTTGAATGTTTTGGATAATTTTGAAGGATATTTATGTATAATGGAATATGAATGTAAATATATGTTTGATTGATTTTTTCAGGTTATATGAATGTGTAAGATCTTCAATAGGCGTCTTCTAAAATGTAAATATTTCCTATAATTTTTTTAGAAATTAGCCACGGCCTTTTGACATTTAGCCACCGAATTTGGCCGTGGTCCTTCACTTTCCACTCTAGGTTTCAAGGATTTAGCCACGGACAATAAAGGATTAGCCACGGATTTTGGCCGTGGCCCTTCATCACTCAAAAAATTTAACCATGACAAAATAAAATTAGCCACTGAATTATGCCGTGGCTAATTTTTTTTAAAATTAAACCCGATTACCAACATTAGCCACGGAATATAGCCCTGGCTAATATTTAGCCACCAGACCTACAGCCACGGCACCTCTCGTGGCTAAATCAATTTAGCCACGGATTTTGCCATTTAGCTAGTGAACTTGGCCGTGGCTGTTTCCCTGTTTTCTTGTAGTGATATCCAATCTAATGTGAAAAGGGTTTCTTTCTGTAGATCGATTCAAACCGCCTTAATTTTGAAATTGATACATATCTGCAATACGCTTTTGGTACACACATGCATGCATTTATTTATTTATTTATAAAATAAAATATCTATCGTAAACAAGCATTAAATATATATCTATCTATTATCCAACCTCCCCTAGCTCTTTCATATCTATCCAGCATTAAATGCTAAATTCGTTGTGAAATTAATGTTAAATTTTAAGTATGATAGTCATTCTATGGTCGATCGAGTGCATTTTCCTTTTAGGATTATATATGTACATTAATCAATGAGACAATGAACCTTAATAATAAACATAAAACTTAATATCCAACTTTTATTTAAGATTATTTTAGGGAAAAACTCAATATAATTTAAAGTTATACATACAAGATAACGATTTAAACCCTAACTAGCTAGCTAAAACCAGAAACTGCTTGCATAAATCTTAAGAGCTAGCTAGCTAGGATTCCTACATACCCCCTGAGATGGTGTAATAAGATCGTTTTTTCTCAAAACAAACGTCTTCATTTCTGCTCCCACGTACAGACATATACTGTTTAATTAAAGGAATTGGTAAAAACAAACTGGTGCAACAACTGGTTCCTTTGCTCCTTCTTCTTTATCCCTGAGTTGTTGCTGTATTAAGTGGTCTTGGATATTGAAGAACAGTTGAAAATACTTGACATGTGAGTTGTATTTTGCATTTAGAATCAGTTGATCAGTATATATACTAATTTCGAAATCTTGATTATATTTAGTTGGTAGTTCTTACCTGGACTTGGTATTGGAGGTGTTTTACTTCTGCTATTGCTGCATCCAACATAGATGCTCTATCCATCTGTATATATTGTTATAGAACACAACTCCATCGATCTGCTAATTTTGTAAAAAAAAAACAAGTTCATCTTACATTGTATGCATTATTAGGGAGTAGTAGTACGTTGTTTCAGTTGGTCCAACCGCGAGTTGATTTTCTCTCTTCTCTTCTGCTCATAATGATATATATATGTAAGATGATAATCCTTTATTTAAATTTTTGAAGAAAGATTGAAAACTCACCCTTTCATTAACGTTATTTTTCTGCTTTGACGCATACCTTGTTCGCTTTCTTTTCTGAATTAGAGTCTCTTCCTCATCCACCTCCTATTATACAAAAGAGTTATATGAAAAAAAAATGGTTTGCAGGTGGTTTAACAATTCATCAAGTGTATAAAGAAAGAGCATACTATGGTAATTGGAGGTAATCGGAGCATACTATGGATTTCTTCATTATTCACATCATTCTTCACAATCCCAGTCTCATTTGATAAATCCCGGAGGTAATCGGAGATGTCATCCATGGAAGGAGCCTGAAGTAATTGAGAATAGGTCAATCCACCGGAGCCATGGTTGTTGATTTCATTGATCATCTGGCTATTCATTTTCTTATGAATGTGGAGTGGGAACTGGGAAGGAGCTTGGATATAATTTGTTTTTCATGGTTGCATGCAGTGGATGCACGGGGTATTTAAGGTCTGAACAAATGGTAATTTGCATTTTAGATCCTGATGGATTTCTAAAATATCATATTCATTATTTTCATATGAAACTGATGAAATTACTACTCTGATACCATGACAGAAAAGTAAATTTAAAATTTAATTTAATTTTTAATAGTTAATTATTTATGTTAATTCTGGGTGCATGTATACTGTTTATTTTTTTCCAATGAACTTCAAACCGACTTTGAAATCCATAGTTATAAATTTATAATTATCAACAATTAATTCAGTGCATAAACTTATTGAATGCACTGATATTTTGATACATTTATTTTAATTTATTCGTTGATGTATAAATTATAATATCTAAAATTTAATGAGCAATATATAAATTTTATTTTCTTGAGTATTCATTCTCCCCTCCTTGTACATCCGACAGCTGGGGAGTGACCAAATTTGGCGACATATACCACTATAGTTGATGGATTAATCACCAATTATATGAGGGAAAACAGCAGTCGTCGATCGATTTTAGAACCCTAACCGTAACTTTAACCCGATCATAAGATTAACCAACAATATTTATTTAATTTGGGTTTAATAAAACTCATTATATATTCTTATGTTGGTTTAGTCCAAACAATTTGGATCTACATTATTCATTTATTTCTAATTTTGCAACTTCAGAATAAAATTTCTGTAACTTCAAGCATGGTGTCCGGCCGGGACATCATATGGGGGCGAAAAAATCTTTCCTTGATTAGCCACCGAATTTTGGCCGTGGTCCTTCACTTTCCACTCTAGGTTTCAAGGATTTAGCCACATCCAATAAAGGATTAGCCACGGATTTTGGCCGTGGCCCTTCATCACTCAAAAAATTTAACCACGACAAAATAAAATTAGCCACTGAATTATGCCGTGGCTAATTTTTTAAAAAATTAAACCCGATTACCGATTACCAACATTAGCCACGGAATATAGCCGTGGCTAATATTTAGCCACCAGACCTACAGCCACGGCACCTCTCGTGGCTAAATCAATTTAGCCACGGATTTTGCCATTTAGCCAGTGAACTTGGCCGTGGCTGTTTCCCTGTTTTCTTGTAGTGTACGCTTCTATCCTGGGTACCCGCCAGGTTAGTGGAAAAGATCCTTTCAAAAGGTCCTTGTGAAAAGGAGCACTTTTGATTCTCAGGAATTCAATGGGGCTGCTGGCGACTGGGTCGGCGGCCAGCTTCCGACGGAGATCTTCCACGAACCGTGTTGTAAGAGTCTTGTCGGTGCGACTCTTACTAGGTCCAGCCCTTGCTTTAGGAGGGACTGGAGATTTCCTCTTTTTCTCCGCAGTTGGAGAATAGTAAAACCCAGATTCACCCGCTCCTTCGCGGATGATGGTCTTGTTACCTCTAGCTTTCTCGAGGTTGCTAACTCTTTTTTCTATGGAATCCATAAAGTTAATAAACCTCTCTTCTAGCACAGGAGTTAGGTTCACTCCCCCATTTGGTGGGAGTGATGAGGGCACCTCATGTGCGGACAGTGGTGCATTAGAGGTTGGTACAGTACGGGAACCAACCCTCCTACCAGAAGCTCCTACTTCAGTAGAAATAGCGGGAGCTTTTTTTTTATGATTCTTAGTAAAAGAAGCCATAAATGGGATGATTGCTTCTATTGGGTCGAAGCAACAGATTACGAGTGGTGGGTAGGTACCTGCCCCTCGGGTGTCACAAAACAGAAAAAAATTTGTATAATAATTCTTTGTAATTTTGTGACCCCCTTGAGGAATACTATTAGTCCCCAAAGTTTGAAATTAGCAAAAAAAATCGCAAATTTTTTGCAATTTTTCTGCAGAAAATCGTGCCGCCGGAAGTGGTTTTTGGGATGCCTATTTAGACCTATCCCAAAAAAGGTTCCTTGCACTGTTGGGAAATTCTGCTTTTTTGTACTCGTAGAAAAATCTTTTTTTCACGTGATGTGTGGTCCAGAATCCCAAAATCAGATATGAGAATTCCGGAGGTGGACTGACAGAATCACTAGAAGTGACAAAAGGCGAAAAGCCCCATATTCTTTTTTTTATTTTTTTTACCGAAACGACGATGCGAATCCAGCCAAAACGATGGATTTTCGTTTCGGTTAAAGAGTTAGGTTGTGGGTGGTCTTATTCAGCCAAAGCGATGAATGAAGACAAAGACCGGATAGACGATTCAGGTGTGGGAATCGCCTACTCAGTGTGGGAATCGCCTACTCAGGTCGATTCAGGTGGGAATCGACGATTCAGATGAAGATAGGTGATTTTTTATGAAAAATTCAACCTATACGAAAGTGAATGTTCCAGAGCAAAAGGCATCGACAACACTTGTTCAAAAAGCTAAAGGAATCGGTGACTCCCTAGGTGGAATCGACGATTCAACTTATGGATTTTTTGAATCAAGTCGTGGACAACATTCTTAGCTAGCAGAATAATCCTGGAATCGACGACTCACTAGGTGGAGTCGGCGATTGCTGGTATGAATAGACGATTCCTTGACACAAAGTCAGCGATTCACCCCAGGGGAATCGAGCCGAACTTTGCGAAGAAAATTTCTTAATTACGACGGGATATCGTAGTTCGATAGTCCCACAGACGGCGTCAGCTGATGAAGCACGAAATCTGCTATCAGGAGGCTCGCGGGGTTGCGAGGAGGGTCGGGGGCTTTGGAGTCCACGACGCACGCTCTACGTCAAATAGCTGCAGAAGAGGAGGGGAATCGACGACTCAGATGTGGGAGTCGGCGACTCGGGCTCCTTAGTTTGCTCTGATGTGGGGTGTGTCAAGTGTAGATGACCTGAGAATGGAGGACCCCCAAGGACCCCTTTTATAGGGTCTTTGGGACGTTTCTCCATTCAATGATCTGGGGCCCACGCCATTATGGCGCCCGTTTAATGGTGCCATAATAACGCGGGCCAAGTCAAGTAACGCCTGGGAATCGGCGACTCAGGTTGGGAGTCGTCGATTTAGGGTGGAGTCGGCGAGTCCTCGGAAGCCAGGTCATAAGTCTACCAGAACTCACTACCCTGGTCCGGAATCGTCGACTCGCCTCTAGAATCGACGACTTGTTAGTCCCAATCGTCGATTCCCAGTGTTGACTTGAGTACTTGACGTAGACACTTGCCCGCAACCGTGGAGCTCTCCGGGGGTCCGGCATAAAGCGACGGAACCCTAGTCCTTGTTGAAGGGCGTTGCTGGAAGTGACTGACGTAATCAGGTATGTCTTACCACAACCCTAATTTGCATGTGCAAATTAGAAATTAGTGGGTTTTACATCGATTTATCACTCAAACTATTTTCAACTCTAAGTTAATTTAGAAGTATAAATCATTTGCGAGTTTTACTGACGACTGAACTACGATTCGTACGACCAAGCTTACGTCCAGAGTGGCTAAATAGGGGTTAGCAGAATCTAATTTACGTCCAGAGTGGCTAAATTACGATTTCTGAATCTAGTTTCGAGCCTAGGTTATAACTTAAAAATATTTATACAGAAAATTAACGAAGAAAGACAAAATATTTCATTGATTGATAAAAAGATTACAAAAATACCCACTACCAAAAAAAACTAAGTATTTCTAGTCTTCTTCCTTCCTCGGCGCTCGAACATCGCTCTTTATCTTATCAAGAGCTTCTTTGTGCTCCAACTGTACTTCAGGATGTTCTTCTAGCCATGCCATGATGTCAGTCACAAAGTTGACGGGCAAACTTGGAAACACGTGAGGACCAAAAAAGTTTAAGTCCTCGAGTTGGTCAGATTGACCATCAACTTCAAACTCCAAGTCCTTCACTTTTTCAGAAGAAGCATCTAGTTCTTCCTTCATCTTTCTCGACTCCTCCGTGGATTGGGAGAAGCGGTCATTCAAATCCTTTAGTTCGGAGGCGGACTTAAAAAGATCTACTTTTGAGCTCCTAAATTTGTGATTCAGAAGCCACCGCATTGCCAACCTCCGCGTTCAGTTACACCTTCAATTCTTCGATTTCTTTCAGAGCATTAGCAAGACGTGATTCAGATGTTATTAGATAACAGTATTAGTTAAAGCAACAACTATAGGTTGTTAGAATAATAGTTACAAGTATAGACTATAAATATGTAATCAAACCATTAATATACTTAATACAATTTGGTTATCATTTACACCATCTTATATGGTATCAGTTTTTCGGGTTTAGAATCAAGGATGACGTTTTCCGCTGCAGATTCGGGTGCAAATGCTCCATCAGCAAGGATAGTGATGAAGCCAATGAAATGCGTCCAACTGGATAAGAGTAATTACTACTCATGGGAGGCACAATTTTCGGCCATGCTTAGGGGGTTTCAACTCTTCGATTACGTTCTTGGAAAGGTTGAACTTTCGTCGCCATCATCGATCCAGCAAGATCAATTGATTTTGAGCTGGATCTTGACCGGGATCTCAACGACCATTCTTCCACAAGTGGCATCTCGGAAGACATCGGCGGAGGTTTGGGATGCATTACGCAAACTCTACTCATCGGGAACACAAGCAAGACAACTTCATATTCGCCTTCAACTTCAATCGATTCGAAAGGGAGGATTAAATATCGAAGAGTACCTGTCCAAGATTTCAATTTTAAAAGATGCACTCGCATCAACAGGAGAGGGACTTAAAGAATCAGAAATCGTGCTAATCACCTTGAGAGGATTGGGGGACGAATTTGAATCTTTTGTAACCGCAATCACCACACCATTCAATCCAGACCTAACGTTCACCGGAGTATGCGAGATGCTGATGGACCACAACCTCCGACTGGAGAAATCGCGAGTTGCAGCCGTCGCCGGAAATGCTGCTGCCGTCGTCGCCAAAATGCCTCAACCGCCGCAGCAAGAACGACGCTACCAGAACATCTACGGCGGTGGACAGAAATCGCAAAGAGGAGATCTCCGCTGCCAGATCTGCTCGAAAAGGGGACACACGGCGCCGGATTGCTATAATCGTTTAAACCTAGAACGATTTCCGCCGACGCATGGGAGGGCAATTTCGTCTTCTAGAATATCTGGAAATTTTAACAATACACCCTCCTCATTTGGAACAAATGGGAATTTTCATAATACACCTTCAAGTCACAATACAAATGGGAATTTTAGAAACACACCCTCGGCTAATCTAATTTCTGCATAAGGTCCAACAATAATGTGGTACCCCGATTCAGGGGCAACATCACACGTTACAGCTGCACCTGAAAATATCCAATACCCCAGAGCGTATAATGGTAAATTTTTTACGGCAGATGGGAGTCCATTGTCAATTTCTTACTCTGGTCAAAGCAGAGCTATTACAGATTCTAATAATTTCGTTCTTAATGATTTACTACTAGTTCCTACGGTAACTAGAAATTTATTGTCAGTGAACAGATTTTGTATTGATAACAATGTCTCCGTTGAATTTGATTCACAGAAGGTGCGGGTAAAGGATTCGGCTACTGAGACGGTATTACTGGAAGGAGCGGCAAATAGGGGATTGTACGAGTTGTCGATGGTCATCAAACCGGCTACAAATTCTGTGAATGTTTGCGAAAATAACCCACCGCCGCACTATCTGTGGCATTGTCGCCTGGGCCATTTAAATTCGGCATATATGAGTGTATTGGAAAAACAAGGTTTAATAAAGTCTAGTGTTAAAACGTATAAATTGTGTAATTCTTGTCAGCTTGGCAAATCACATTCTCTTCCTCATCCATCTCGAACAACGGTATACAAGCCGCTGGAACTAATATTTTCAGATATTTGGGGACCCGCTCCTACAATTTCAGTAGAAGGGTACTCTTACTATATCAATTTTGTAGACGCCTGCACACATTTTAATTGGGTATACCCAGTGGCACGAAAATCTTATCTTTATCAAGTATTTGAAAATTTTCGAACTTGGGCAGAGAGACATTGTGAAAGCAAAATTCTAGCCGTACAAACAGATAATGCAATGAAATACCAAAAGTTAGGAAAAAGATTGGAAGAATTAGGCATTTCACATCGTATGTCAGCTCCATACTCACACCAACAGATGGGTCGAGTAGAGAGAAGACAGGCACATAGTTGATACAACGGTTACAATGCTACGCCACGCAAATTTACCGAACCAATTCTGGGACTACGGAGTGTTAACAGCCTGCTATTTATACAACAGGAATCCGACACCTCTACTGGCCGGAAAATCTCCGATGGAAGCATTTTTAAACAAAACTCCGGAATATTCAAAACTTCGTGTATTCGGAAGCAGGTGTTACCCGTGTCTTCGACCCTATCGAAAGAATAAACTGGAGGCCAAATCTGCCGAATGCATATTTGTCGGGTATTCTATGAATCAAGACTGCTACCTATGCTTCGAACCAACCAACCGAAGAATTTATGCCTCTCGCGACGTCAAGTTTGATGAAGAACAATTTTCGTTGAATAAAGAAGTATTTGGGGAAAGAAATGACATTAACACTCAACCCAAACAAACAGAATTGGAGATATTACCAATTACGGGCCCGATTAATCTTATTCCAACTTCAACGACTACGGTACCTGACTCAACCGAATCAAGCAATCCAATAAGTCCGATTTATTCAACCGAATCAATTCCGTCAATCGAGGCTTGGTCAAACGAGACAGAGTTAGCAAACCAGATCCCATCAATAGAAGAATGTAACGATTTAGCAAGTACCGAATCGGTAGGCAACGAGATCCCAGTACGAACAACAACAATGGTTACCAGAAGCTCGGTTGGGATCATTAAACCTAACCCAAAGTTTGCTTTGACTACAGCAGCATCGGAGATCCCAACTCCAAAATTGGCAAAATCAGCCATGCTTATTCCTCAATGGAAGGAGGCTATGACCAAAGAATTCAACGCACTCCAAGAAAATGGTACCTGGACTCTGGTTTCACGTCGACCAGAAGATAACATAATCAACACCAAATGGGTGTTTAAGGTTAAATCAAAAGCGGATGGCACGGTAGAACGGTTCAAGGCACGACTCGTTGCAAATGGGCTACAACAGATTCACGGCACGGACTATTTTGATACATTCAGCCCGGTGGTTCGTCCAGTATCAATTCGACTAGTGTTACTCTTGGCTATATCCAAAGGGTGGAATCTTCATCAAGTCGACGTATCAAACGCCTTTTTACATGGCAGTCTCAAAGAAAGGATTGTGGTGGCACAACCATACGGGTTCATCGATAATCAACATCCGGATCAAGTCTGTCTCCTTCACAAGTCCTTATACGAACTCAAATAATCACCGAGATGTTGGTTCAAGAAACTAAGTGGGTTCTTGGGAACATTATCATTCAAAGAATCCGCCGTCGATCCTTCGCTTTTTATTTATCGAAAAGCATCAATCACGATATTTCTATTCGTCTACGTCGACGATATCGTAATAGTAGGATCAAATGAGGAAGAAGTCAAGAAAGTAATAAACAGATTGGGCGTTGAATTTCCTATACGTGACCTGGGCACTGTCGATTATTTCCTCGGCATTCAGGTCAAAAGAGTCAAAAATGGGTTACATTTATCTCAAACCCGGTATCTTCTAAATCTTCTCCAAAATTGCAACATAGGGGAAATAAAAGCAGTCTCCACTCCGATGCTCGAAAACATTGAACTTCACTCAGACGGACCGATCATTGATGACCCGAGTGAATTTCGACGAATCATAGGATCACTACAGTACATCACCTTAACAAGGCCGGATATCCAATTCGCAGTGAATCGGCTCGCTCAATTTATGGCCGAACCAAAAATGGTTCATTGGATAGCAATAAAACGCGTTCTGGGTTACTTACTTGGAACTCAAAAACACGGCATTGCACTACGGAAAGTAAACAACTTTGGGATCACGGCATACTGTGACGCCGATTGGGGAGGTGACACAACCGATCGCAAAAGCCGTACGGGGTTTCTAGTATACGTCGGAGGAACATTAGTGTCGTGGGCATCCCGAAAATAAAGCACGCTAGCTTGATCAAGCACGGAGGTCAAATATCGTGCAATAGCGACCACGACCCAAGAAATAGAAGCAGTTCGCTCGGCACTGATTGAATTGGGAGTAGAAGTACCACGGCCTATGGCAATTCTATCAGACAACCTCGGAGCTACCTTCATCATGAAAAATCCAATTGGACATATAAAGCTCAAACATGTAGCACTGGACCTCCATTTCGTTCGTGAAAAAGTAGAAAATGGGGACATCATCGTAAGGCATGTACCTGGACGTGAACAATGGGCAGATATTTTGACTAAAGCACTACCGCCGAGAAGCTTCTCCATACTACAAGAAAAGCTCGTCGGCGAAGCTCCGGTGGGGCTCCAGGAAGGGGGTATATTAGATAACAGTATTAGTCAAAGCAACAACTATAGGTTGTTAGAATAATAGTTACAAGTATAGACTATAAATATGTAATCAAACCATTAATATACTCAATACAATTTGGTTATCTTTTACACCATCTTATACACTTAAACATAATGCAACCTCATCTGTTTTATCTATATCGTTTAACATATGACATGTGAGATGTGGACATCTATCATCATATATAATTTCTGAATTATTTAATTCATAATATTCTAACGACTATTATCGGCAACGATTTGTGTTGTGATCGGCTGAACTTGCCAACGGCAACAAGAAAATCAATATTATTGCAAAATCAATACAATTAAGATCTAATTGACTGTAAAATTGATATACTGAACTCAGGGAGATTAATAATAAATTCAGGATTAACCAATAATTAATTGTTTTAAAGATATCTTATGCAAGCAATTCATCCAAGTGAGTATCAAGGGAGTCGAAGGGGTTTAATGCAATATTTAAAATAAAAATGATTTGGTCAATATAGGATGGGCCAGAAACCATGAGGAGATAATGAGCCACCATTGTTTTTATTTTATTGAATGGTAAAACTTGATATTATAAAAACAAAGTGTAATTAACATTCTTAATTAATTGAAGTTAGATTCTGTTAATCATTTTCGCATTAACTAACTTTCTAAAACGGTTAACCTAATTCCACCCCTTTTTTCATAACGCATTGTTGCCGGCGCTTTCTCCGGCGACGTCGCAACGTGAAGAGTAATTAACTCCGACGGCTGTACGTTAACCGATCCCGCAAAGAGGAAACCTATGGAAAAAGAAAAGTGAGAAATGCAGAGAGACTTTGGCTCCCCCTTCCTCTCTTAAAAGAGATCAAGAATGGTTTTCTTTCTCCCCCCCCTTGCGACGTTAGGGTTGGAGGGAACCAATGGACAATCACATATGCTGTAACTAATGGACTGAACCAATATTTTATTTTAATCTTCTCAGTTTTCACATTTGTATTAATAAATAAAATTTAAATATCATAATAGTGGCAGGGGCGTTCCGAGAATCGAACTCGGGACCTCTCGCACCCAAAGCGAGAATCATACCACTAGACCAAACGCCCAATATATTGTGTTTATAAATCAAATAAATAAAATTAATTATTTTCGCGAGCGACCAAAGTGGGAGGGCACGAAGGGGGGAGAGAACAAAAAATAGAAAAGAAAAAAGAAAAAAACGGATTAGTTAGAATTTGAGTTCCACCGCAGAATTTCCCGGCAAATTCTCAATACACCATACCCACTCCTTCTCCTCCTCCTTCTCCCCTCCTCTCCCTCTTCCTCATCTCTATTCTTCTCCTCCACCACCACCTCCCCTTCCTCTCTCCGGAGAAGAAAATCAAACATAAGGATCGACCGATCGGGTCGCGCATCCGTGCTAGCTGTTCTAATTTAGATACAAATTAAACAATCGGAGTGGCAGAAGGCGGGCGGAGGAGATGAGTGCCTCCAGATTTATAAAGTGCGTCACCGTCGGAGATGGAGCCGTCGGGAAGACTTGCATGCTTATTTCGTACACCAGCAACACTTTCCCCACTGTACAGTACATTCGTCTTTATATTTATTAACCACTCGCGCGATCTCTCCTCTTATATAATATAATCACACCCCTCCTCTTTCCCGTTTACAACGAAAAAGATTCAATTTTCCGACAGGATTACGTGCCGACTGTGTTCGACAACTTCAGCGCCAATGTCGTGGTCGACGGCAGCACCGTGAACCTCGGTTTATGGGATACTGCCGGTATACACACACACATACATACACACAGACACACACTTAATTATAATCAAATCGTGTTATGTTTATTTTACCACAAATTAAAATGAAATCACTGAAACAGGCCAAGAGGATTACAACAGATTAAGACCGTTGAGTTATCGCGGCGCCGATGTTTTCCTACTCGCTTTTTCTCTCATCAGCAAGGCAAGCTATGAAAATGTCAACAAGAAGGTCGGATTAATATCTTTAATGTTTTAATCCCAATTAATTTTCTACTTAACTGCATTCTAATTATTTCTAGCTAGTAATTAATTAGTAAATTACTATATATATATACGTATTACAGTGGATTCCTGAGCTAAGACACTACGCACCAGGTGTTCCTATTGTTCTTGTAGGAACCAAGATCGGTAAATAAAATTAATAAACGAGTTTCTTTTTCTTTTTCTTTTTAAAATTGTTAACACTTAATCCTGTATTAAATGAATGAATTAATCAGATCTCCGTGATGATAATCAGTTCTTCATAGATCACCCGGGTGCCGTACCCATCACAACTGCCCAGGTATGATAAATAATCGAGGATATATATAAAATTTATGATATATATATATATATATATATGTATGTATGTATACTTGCAGGGAGAGGAGCTAAAGAAGGCCATCGGAGCTCCTGCTTATATAGAATGCAGTTCTAAAACACAGCAAGTGTGTGCCTGCTTATTTTTTTTCCATCTCCTATAGTTAAATCAATTAATTAATCACAGTTCTAATCATTATGCATGTATGGCAATGCCGATACAGAATGTGAAAGGGGTTTTTGATGCGGCAATCAAAGTTGTGCTCCAGCCGCCGAAGCAATCGAAGAAAAAGAAGAAGAAGGCCGACAAGATGTCTTGCTCCATCTTGTGATTGAACACTGCTAAAAGATATACACGGTGGAGGACTCAATGGGGTCATGGGGGGGAGGGAGCTATAAGCACCAAACTGAATTTGCCTTCTCGATCGATCGATCTCCACATTTTGGAAAAACATTTATATTCATATGTATATAAATTTATTTATGTATTTATCTATATGTAATAGTGATCAAATGCAATATAATATGTTGTATTTTGATAAAATACTTATTTAATATGTCACTGATAAAAATATATATATATATGTATTTAATTCTGTTATGACACCAATTGGCCAATATTTATATTACACTCCGCCTAATCAGAATCCAACAAATATTCACGTCGAAACAACTGACTGCTGTACTGCATGACTGGTTTTTATGAAAGTCGACCGCGACAGCTGCCCACTCTACGTGACTGAAGGATCGACTCGTTAAGCTCGGCCTCGATTGTGAGCCCAACGAGCCGAACATCTCGAGCTTAAATAAATAAATTATAATTAATATAGATATTAATAATTAAATAAAATATAGATATTAATAATTATAAATATTAATTGATAAGCACTATTGAATAAATTATAAAAAACTAAATGTAATATTCAGATTTTATTTTTCTTTTCTTTTAATTTGCAGAATTGCAAGTTAAATTTCAAGTTTGAACTCGAGCCTGAACAATTTCTTAACGAACTGAGCTCGACCAAACCAGGCTCAGCGAACTCGAACCTAGACAATTTTTTAACAAGTCGAGTCCAAGCCTGACTCTATAAGCAAAAGCTCGCATCGATTCGTTTGACACCCTACATATGTAACACTCATGATTGCTTAAGTTTAAGCCCAAGTATATATAAATGGAGAGTAGGATCGTGAGGAACACTCGTGTGACGTACAAATCGGAAGTGAGGATAGGTTTAGGGTTTTGACACCCAAACGACGCACTCAAAAAGAACGATTCGAATTGTGCAAAAAAAACTTAATTGATTTGAAAATAAAGAGTTAATTTATGCAACAAGCTAATGGACCAGAATATAGAAACTAAACTAATTAAAAGATAAATATAACATTGGTATAATTGTGATGGTTTAATACCCCCCGGCTTGGCCGCCAGGAACCATTATACCGGCGGCCTGGCCGCCGAAATTTGCCGCCAGAACTGCGCTGGTTTTTTGTAGTGCCCCTTCAAGCCGGAGAATGTATATTATGCATTCCCAGATTGGACAATAATCTTCTGAGCGTATCAAGGTTGGCAAATTTAATTTATTAGAATGGCATCGAGTTGTATGTTTGAAGGAACATGTGAAAGATCAAACAAACCTGCCAAAAAATGATCTCTTACCAAATGACAATCAATCTTTACATGTTTTGTTCTCTCATGGAACACAGGATTAGATGCAATATGAATTGCGGCTTTATATATTGTCACATTTAAGGATGGGTTTAGCATTTAAGGTCACTTGTAGATCTTTTAAGAAATAAACAAGCCATAAGATTTCACAAGTTGTTGAAGCCATTGACCTGTACTCACTCTCTGCAGATGACCTGGATATAGTGGATTTCTTTTTGGATCTCCAAGTTACTGAGGATCCTCCAATTAAAATGCAGAAGTCAGTTACTGATCTTTTTGTGGTTGGGCAGTCTGCCCAATTGTAATGGGAGCATCCCTTTTATAAAGAATTCCTTTCCCAGGGGCATTCTTATTATATTTTAGAATTTTAATCCCTGCTTGAAGATGAGATATTTGAGGATTAGCTAAAAATTGGCTTAGAAAGCTAACAACATAAGCAATATCAGGTATGGTTATAGTTAGATATAATAATTTTCCAACTAGCCTCCTGAAATTAAATATGTCTTTTAGGGGTGCATCCTTTCCATCAGAGTGTGGATTGTGTTTGATTGGCCGGAAGAGGATGGGCATATGCCCCTAATTGACCAAATTCATGCAAAATGTCCAAGGCATACTTCCTCTGAGAAATGAAAATATCTTGTTTAGATTGGGATACCTCAATGCCAAGAAAGTACTTAGTTTACCAAGTCTTTAATATGAAATTGTTCATGAAAGTATCCCTTTAATTTATTTATTTATTTCAGTTTCATCATCACTTGATATTATAAGATCATCCATATAAATCAACAAGCAAGTATATACGATGTTTTAGTATTTTTGAAAAATAATGTGTAATCAACATGAGACTGAGTATAACCAAATGAGATTAATGCATTTGCTAATTTTTCGTACCAGTTTCCATTGGCCTGTTTAAGGTCGTAGAGCGACTTTTTTAATTTGCACACTCTTTTGTTATCAGATGGCAACATGCCTGTAGGGGGAGACATATATATGTCCTTTGATAGATTATCATGTAAGAATGCATTGCTAACATCTATTTGAAAGATAAACCAATTTTTGATGGATGCAATGGCTAGTAGAGTTCTAACAGAGATGATCTTATATAGCAACAGGAGAGAAAGTCTCCTTATAGTCAAACCCTTCAATTTTGGGTATGACCTTTGACAACCAATCTTTCTTTAAGTCTCTCAATTCAATTTCACCATTTGATTTATGTTTAATCTTATATACCCATCTTGACCCAATTATTTTTCTATCTTGGGGTTTGTTAACAATGTCTCATGTCTGATTGAGCTCAAGAGCTGCAAGCTTTTCATTCATGACATGTACCCATAGAGGGTTTTTAGAGGCCTCTGTAAATGATTTGGGTTCCACGGAGGTGGAGACCTTATCTAGAAAATCAACATGATAAGTACTGAGCTTTTGGTATGTGAGGTAGTCCTACATGGGGTATGAAGTGGCTTTGGATTTATACCTCTGCTAGTAGCAAATGAACAATAGTAGTCATTCAGTCTTTTAGGTTTAGTGATTGTTCTCCTTTTACCTTCTGGCAAAACAAGTGAGTTTGGATTGATTGAGGTGATAGCCTCATGTGAAATTTCAGAATCAGTGATTTCATCATTCTCCTCAAATTCATCATGTTCAATTTGTTGGTCAGAAGGTATGTAATCTATGTCATCAGATGGGTGACTTTCATCATCCATATTGTTGATATTTTGAGTAATTTCAAAGTCACTAGACCTCAAAGGTGAATCATTTGAATTGGAGTTATCTTCCTTTTGCAGTAGGAAGATTTCCTCATAAAAAGTGACATTTCTATTCACAAGAGTTTTGTTTTGAGACACGTCAAACAGTATGTAATCCTTTTGTGTAGTGGAGTTACCCAAATAAATAGACTTCTTTACCCTTGGAGAGAATTTGTTCTCACCAAGGTGGTTGCAAAACAAAGGCAACCAAAGCTTTTCATCCTCTCATAGTGATGTTTCCTGCCATGAAGTAGTTCATAGGGAGAGATACTCCCTGTGTAACCTTAGAAGGCAGCTTGTTTATAATGTAGATGGAGTGTAATATTGAATAACCCCATAGATTGATTGGTATTTTCAATGCTCTTGCCACATTTAGTATATGTTGGTGTTTCCTCTCCACAACCCCGGGCCCATTTTGTTGGGGTGTGTGAGGACAGCTAGAGAAATGTATGATTCCCTTGAGGGATAAAAAATCATTCATTTTTCTTGAAAAAAACTCACCCCCATTGTCTCACCTGATATTAGTTATAGTTTGCTTAAATTGATGTTCAATCATAGCATAAAAAGACTTAAAAATGTGAAAGCATTCAGATTTATGAGCAATTAGATATATAGACACATGTTGACCTTGAGTAGTCATCCACTAAGGTCAGAAAATAATGTTTCCCATCAATGGTGGAAGTGGGGAAATTTCCCCACACATCCATATGTATGAGTTCAAAACATTTAGAGATCCTAGATGCATCACTAGCTAGGAAAGGATGATCTAGACTGTTTAGAATAATGACAAATATCACAAATTTTTAAGGAAATAACTGTATTATCAGTAATTAAATTAGAATTATTAAAAATGTATTTTAAACGACTGGATGAAGTATGTCTCAGTCTATTGTGCCAAGTGTTTGTAAAAAAAACACCCAAAAAAGCAAAATTTTGAAATTCATAAGATAGGCAGTACATACCCTCCTTCAATTTAGCTCGACCAAGAATCCTCATCAGTACCTTGTCAAGTATTAAAACATAAAATTTAGTAAATTGTATGATATATTTATCATCATTAGCTAACTTGCTCGCTGGGAGTAGGTTAACTTTGAAAGTAGGTATGTGATAAACTCCTTTCAAGAGAATATTTGATGAAATTTGAATATCCCCTTTAGTATCCACTTTTTGAGTGGTGCCATTGGGTAAATTTATGATAATAGATTCACATTTGTATAATTTTCTGAAAGGAAAGCATTCCCACAATTATGTTCAGATGCACCAGAATCAATTATCCAAAAAGGATTTATAAAAAGAATCATTAAATAAGGAATAAGCAGTGTATGTTGGATCATATTTTGGCAGAAGCTTTGGGTTGTACTTATCATTATAGAGGGGTAAGCCATGTGGGCCAAGAGGCTCAGTAGATTCAGGTTCATCCTCCTTTATGTCATTCCTACCCCAGGGAGCCCAGACTTAGCTTGTGCTAACACAATGGACAGAGGCCTTAGTTTGTGGGATGGCTTAGTGGCAGTGCTTTTTTGTGGTACAGGTGGTGCAGATACGACAGTAGTTGAGTGGGAGCCTCTAGGGGCCTTAAAATTTTTGGGATAACCACGTAAGATAAAACATATATCCTAAGAGTGGCCAAAGACAGAGCAGGTGTTGCAATAGTATTTAGTGTTGATAATTCTTCCACTTTTGTAGTACATTGGTTCAGAGGGGGGCACAAGCCTCTTCTTTGAGCCAGTGGACTAAGTTTGGTTGGAAGGATTAACTGTTTTCCCAGCATGGGCAGATTGTAGTGCAGTGGGGACCTTTGATGAATAAAAGACATGGGCATGCTGGGCATGTGGATTGTTAAGAAGAGCTTTCGACTCCTCATGAGTCACCATGGAGTAAACCTTGTTCAATTTTGGCAATGCATCTAATGAGAGGATGTGGGACCTGACCTGGCGAAATTGGTCATTGAGTCCTATCAAGAACTTCCTTATCTTCAACTTATCTTCCCTATTATTTATCCTCCCATTAATATTGCAGGTGCATTTCCCACAATCACAATGAGGGAGGAATCTCCCTATATGCATCAATCTCTCTCCAGAGAGTTTTTAATTTTGTAAAAAAAAACAGACACAAAATCATTGTTTTGAAAGGTCAGTAAAGCATCATTGGTCAATTGGTAGATATGAGTCTCATTTGACTGTTTGAATTGGTCTCTTAAATTACTCCAGATGATGCTCGGATCATCCGTATACATAATTTGTGAAGTAATTTCATTTAAAACAGATCCCCAAATCCATTGGCGGAACACACGATGGAAAGTGAGTCATGCTTCATACTCTTCAGAACTATGATTAGATGGTTCTTTCATTGTCCCAAGGACAAATCCCAGTTTCCTCCTCGTAATGAGGGCAGTGGTCACATCTCCCTATTCCAAGGGTAGTAATTGACACTACCTTGGAGTATATTGTTAATCGTGATAGGGCCATAGTCATTACTTTTAAGGAAATAATGAAAGGTTGGGTCAAATAAAGGGCCTCCCCGGGGTTTCTTTTTTTCCATGATGAAGTATGCTCTATTAATTAAGGCAAAAAAGATGAACATAGTAAGGTAGTGGTCTAGGTCATTAGAATTAAGCAAGTGTTTTGAAAACAGAAACAATTCATATATATTTAGCAAATTTAAAAATTCATTCAGTATAATTATTTTGTGGAGCATCCACCATTGCATAGGCATGAGCCAAGATTTGATAAGTGTTTGAGACAGAGAATCCAGCATGGATATCCCACTTTTATCACATACTTTTATTTGACAGAAAGAGAACATAGCATAATGTTTCATGACATTGATTTGTATAAAAGCATGTAGTATTATACATTTAGAAATCAGTATAATCAACACTAATATAATGGGGATGATATTGTGTACCACACACAGTATCTTAAGATGTGTGATCAAGCATATGATATTAAGTAGGATGTTTGGAAACAACTTCAGAACCATTGGATCAGGATGTAAAATCATCCTTAGAGTATTATGACATGGTAAGGCAAGGTGCATGTAATCACGAATATAACAGAACCTAACAGATAAATCGACAGCGGAATAATTAACATAGGATCTATAACATATGGGTGATCTACCCCATTTGAACATATACGGGTAGCTTTGAACATGCAAGCAAATATTGACAAAAAATAAATATATCATTAAGGAGATAATTAGTAACCCTTAGGGTTTGCAACAGATGGAATAGATGATCTACAGATCTCGCAAAAATGGAAAAATGTCGTCGCCTCAGACGATAGCCTGTAACAAAAACACAATAAGATAATATTAGAAACATCACAGAGTGCTCACGCTCTGATACCATAATGACTGCTTAGGTTTAAGTCCAAGTACAAATGGAGAGTAGGATCGTGAGGAACACTCGTGTGACGTGCAGATCGGAAGCGAGGAGAGGTTTAGGGTTTTGACACCCAAACGACACACTCAAGAAAAACAATTCGAATAGTGCAAGAAAAACTTAATTGATTTGAAAATAAAGAGTTAATTTATACAATAAGTAATGGGTCAGAATATAGAAACTAAACTAAAAGAAATAAATATAACAATGGTATAATTGTGATGGTTTGACAAATACTTTAGTTCATAGTTCATATTATAAATAGTGTAATAATATATGATATAAGGGAGGATTTCATAAATACATTTATATTTTATAACCCTTTATAATATTCATTAGTTATGGTTAGGATGTCAAACGAGTCGAAACGAGATTTGACTTATTAAGTCTGGCTCGACTCGTTAAAGAGTTATCTAGGCTCGACTCGTTAAAGAGTTATCTAGGCTCGACTCGTTAAAGAGTTATCTAGGCTCGGGCTCGTTAATGATTTGCCAAGGCTCGGGCTCGAAGCTCGCGAGCCCGGATTCGAACTCGCAAAGTCGGGCTCGAGCTCGAACTTACTCTGAAATTACAGGTTAAAATAAATATTTTGGAGAAGTGGGATATCAAATCCACAACCTTTCTCATGCTAAACAAATACTTTACCATCTAAGCTATATCTTCATTCTCTTCAAATATAATATTTTATTATTATTATACTTCTCTTACCGAGTCCACCAAGCATGAGGCTCGCAAGCCCGAACTTAACGAGTCGAGCTTTATTTGACACCCTAGTCATGGTGTACTGTACTGGTAACTGGTAAGGAATTTTCAAAGTTTTGAGGATTCAAAAATATGTGTACATGATTAATTAACTACTATACCTTGTTTTCTTTGTTCATATATACATTATAAAAACTTAGAATCAATACCAAAATCAATCACTTTGTTACTTACTAACCATTTTTACTTATACATGGATTAGTTAACAACTAAACTAAACCAACTAACAACTGATTAGACTTAATAACTGTAACCCTCATGGTTTTACCACCGGAAGTAGTGACGGATATGCAAAGGCTGCTGCCGGAGATAGAAGAACTAGTAGACCCGGTGGAAGATGAGGTAGTCACGTTCGAGGAGGAAGCATCGGTGACGGTGGAGAAAGTTAGATCTTGTGGAGCTTCAAACCCTAATACGGAAATGGTGGCAGCAAGTATTAAACCTAAAGAACACTATACTTCGACATGGAGCCCGCGAGAAAGTACCAAGTTCAAAATTAAAAGATTACTATCTTGGTGAGTAATGGGCCAATTCGAGTGGGCCTTAGTACGTGTGGGTTAATAAATTGTAATGGATGTACGTCTTATATAAGGCATAACCCTAGATAATTTGGTAGCTAAGAATTTGGTTTTTAAAACCCTAGCCGTCGGCTGCAAGGGGAGGATTAACTCTCCAAGTTTTAGCATATTTTATTAATTTCAGTGAAGAGCAAGTGGTTGGTTTTCTATCTGATTACAATAACTAATAACAGTTTGTTAATTCTATTAATAAATCTTTGACTTCTCGTGGATATCCAACATCCCCCCTCTTGAACTCAAAACTTCCGACGAGTTTTGATTGAAGGGTTTAAAATATTTTTGACGGAAGTGCCTTGGTGAAGATATCAGTCCACTGATGCTTTGCGGCAACGTAATCGGATTCTTGGCTATGAATGTTGCTCCTATGTTGTCCGTTAATATTAACATCGGTTTTGGTACTTCCACACCAAGCTCATGAAGAGTCGCTCTCACCGATATATTTCGCCTCCTGAATCGTAATAGCCAAGACCCTGTACTCCACCTCGGTGGATGACCGTGCCAGAGTGTTTTGCTTACGTGAAATCCAGGAAACCAACGTTCCTCCTACATATATAGATTAAATATCCAGTTCTACTTTTCCGATCAACTATATCCGAGCCCTTGTCCGTATCGCAGTATGTAGTGACCCCAAAGCTCGACTCTTTGTTACTGGCAGAAAAGTTATGTCGACAAGAAAAGAAGGGAATTAAAATTTGAGGTGGGACGGATCATGTATTTCTAAAGTTATCACGACTAAAGAGGCAACTCGGTTCGGGTTACGATGAAAATTACTAAAACTCAGACACATCGGTCCATTCGAGATATTGGATTGTTATTGGAATGGAAGAAGAAGAAGCTAAAAGGAAGCTCGTCGGGTGGAAGAAGATTGATTGCTCAAATTGTACTTTCATTCATTCAAACTATCATATTTATACATTGTCATTAACTACCTATTCTAACTAATATCGGAAACCAACTAACCGAGTTAGTTGCTTTCTTGCTTCAATACACCCCCTCAAACTGGTGGGCATTGTTTTTTAATTTTTAACGAGACGACCAATCTGGTTGGTGGCATTGTGTTTGATTTTATTTTTAAATATTTTTTAATTCAGGTGACTAACCTTGGTTAGTCGCGAATTGTAATTTTTTTAAAAAGATTATGAAATGTTTAAGCGACCAACTTTTAATTTTCAAATTTTAATTTTTTGATTCAAGGTTGGTCGCAAATTGTAATTTTTTAAAAAAACTTACAAAATATTTAAGCGATCAGCTGGTTAGTCGCCATATTTTTTTAATTTTCAAATTTTAATTTTTAAAATTAGGCGACCAATAATTGATCGCATTGTTTTATTTATTTATATATCTTTTTTAATTTAGGCGACCAACTAGTTTGGTCGCCAAATTGGAAGAAATTTTTAAAGAGTGAAGGATCATAATAACTTTCCGCAAACTCCATTTGTATCAAAAATTCTCGCAACCTCCGGTATCACATTCTTGGAGATTGTTTTAAACCGTATAGAACCTTCTCAAGTAAGCAAACGTGTTGTGGATATTTTGCACATCCTCGAATCCTACAGGTTGTGTTACGAGGATCCGTTCTTCAATATTCCCGTGTAGGAATATATTAGATACGTTTATTTGCTTCAACACCCAATTTTTGGAAATCGCAATCGTGAGCACTATTCTGACCGAATTTGATTTCACCACCGGGCTAAAAGTCTGATGGTAATCACACCCTTCTATTTGCCGCATGTCGTTTATTACCTACCTTTCTTTCAATCTTTGAATTGTCCCATCTTCAGCATATTTGATTTTAAACACTCATTTGGTGTTGATTACTATATCTCTGTCGGTGCGTGGAACTAGTCTCCATGTTTTATTTCTTACCAAAGAATCAAATTCGTCTTCATCATAGCCGCTTTCCGTCCAGATTCTGTCAACGCTACTTTTGCCGATCTCGGGATGACGATGTGATTCGACATAGCCGCGAACCCGTACTTTGGATTGGGCTTGACGATTCCGCGTGAAGCTCATCTTACAACCTTCTCATGCAGTGTACGCATCTCCGCGATTGGTACCGTTGTGACGTTATCACTGGAGGTTGTGACAGAGTCGTTTGTCGCCGACTGTTCTTGATGATCATTGGGAAAACCCCGATTTATTTCTTCCTCAATGTCGGGTATCAGATCCGGGTTTTGAAGTTCTCTAATCGGCGATATTGTAGGATTCGATTGCGGCTCTGGTGGATCTCGAATCAGGTTCTCGGAGCGTGGCAGATTTCATGGATGATCGGGCGAAGCCTCTGTCGCCGGAGTAATGCCAAGAATTTCAAGATCGTTTTAAGTGACTGCGTCGTTATCTTCACTAATGTTACGGCTTGTACTTTTTTCAAACAACTTGCTTTTTAATGAAAAATCATTTTCGATAAATCTCACGTTCTTTGACATGTAAATTTTCCTTTCTTCAATGTCATAGCATAGATATCCGTCATGCTGTTGTGGGTATTCGATGAAAATGCAAGCCTTTGATTTTTCATCCAATTTATTCCGTCGATGGTATCTTAAACAGAGGTAGCATTTGCTGTCAAATTTTTTAAGTTTGTCATAGTCTGGGTTCCAGTTGAACAAAGTCTTCATTGGTGAGACTCCTTGAAGGATCCTTGTTGGATTTTGATTGTACAATTTGGCCGTTGTTAAGATAGCATAATCACATAACTGTGTGGGCATTTTTGCGAAATGAAGCATGGTTAGTGCGGTATCCACAAGATGCCTACGACGTCTCTCGTCGGATCCCATCTGAGGATGATCATACGGACAAGAGAAGCGATGATATATACCGAAATTCTTTAGATATTTAGTCAGTGTTTTATATTCTTTAGCATTATCTGTTTGTAAAGCTTGAATTTTGTAACCTGTTTGACATTAAATCCATGGCTTAAATTTAAGAAATATTTCTCTAAGTTCAAATTTCTTTTTTAACGGGTATACCCAATTGAAATTAGTTGTTGCATCTACAAAATTGATGTAGAATTTGAATCCATTTATTGACTCTACCGGAGCTGGACCCTAAATATCTGAGAAAATTAACTGTAATGGAGAATAAGAATGAGTGATTTCTTTTCTATGAATGTTATGTGATTTTTGTATCAAGCAAGAGTCACAGTTTGATATATCTTTACATATTATAGAATTTGGAATTACGAAATCAACAACTAATTTCTTGATTGCCTTTTCATGTAAATGACCCATTCTTGCATGCCAATGTTTTCCTTCCAATGTTGTTGTCAAGGCTTGATATGATTTATTTGCATCTATTTTTATTTGGTATAGACCGCCTACTGCATCTCCTTCAGCAATTACCTCGTTAATTTCTTGATTTAGAATTCTCACCTTTTGCTTATCGAATTGAACATATATGTGATTATCATAACATAATTGATTAATAGATAATAAGTTTCGTGAAACTTCAGGTACTAACAATACTTCTTTAAGAATTAGATTTGAAGCTACAATTTTACCAATTTTCTCAATCTTCATCATCCCTCCATTAGCCGTAAAAACAGATTCATTCCTAGTATATTTTTGGAATTTGTGTACTGAATTACCCGAATTCGTTATGTGAGAGGTAGCTCCAGTATCGGGGTACCAAATAAAGGAATTACAGTATGTAAATCAGAATAATATAATTTGATTTATAAAAATATCTTAATCATGGTTACAGGACCTAAGAGCAATTATCTGTTGAAGAATACTAGACAGATAAATGACCCAAAATAATAACAAAGAAACTTTGGGTAAAGATTGCAAATATTTAAGTGAATGATATATTTGTAATAACAAAGAAACTTTGGGTAAAGATTGCAAATGTTCCAATAATATAGTTAATATTATTGTTAATATTAGCAATACAGTTAAGATCTAATACTGTTGTAATAACTGTAATTAGTGTTAATTAAGTCCAACTGTAATTAGTATATATAATACTCTGTAAAACCATGATTAATTAATCAAATTAGATACAATTGAATTCTTCCTAAACCTACGTTTAACGGATACTAGGGGAGCAGTTAATACGAAGAACCCTAGAATCCGCCCCTTTCTTCCTCTCGTTGCTAAGCAACGAATTGGGTGTCTGTCCGGCCAATTCGACCTCAGTCAATCACTCGATAGCACCGGCGGTCACCCTCCCACGGATTTAACACCAAATGATTGGAGCACGGTATGTAGTGACGATGTTAGCCGACACATTTTCGTTGTGGGCTGATACAAGGAATTTTTCAAGACCTGATGGAACTAGCTGTCTTGAATGTGAAGTTGGTGGGAATTTTAGAAAATTCATCCTATGATAACAATCTTTTGCCCCATGTCCTTTCTTGGAATAAATTTGACAGAAACTCTTATCCCGTCGTTTCTCAATTTTTCCCTTCACAGCAGCATGAGCCTCAATTTTCTCTGTTGAAAACTGTAAATCATGATCGATCAATAAACTCTTGAAACTAGAAAATGACATATTTTTATCAAATCAGGTAGTAATAGAAGTGATAAAAAGTTGGTATTCGGATCCCAATCCTCCCAATGTGATGAGAATATGATTTGGGAGTCCTTGATTTTCTCTCCCATTGCCGCAAGCTTGTCCTTCGCGATCGTCCCCCTCTTCAGGCAATCGACCACCGATGTCTCCCCTTTCTTGATGTTGTGTAATTCAGAACGCAGATGAAGCAATCTGGTCTCGGAATCGGAAGAGTACATTTCGTTCAGTGATACCCATACCTCCGCGGATGTCGTGAGAACTGCAACTTGCGGTAGAACCGTCGGCAAGAGTGATGTCAAGATCCAGCTGAGATTCAACTGGTCTTATTGTTCATTGGCCAAGCCCGGAATTAGTTCTACCTCTCCGTTGATGAAGTCCAGCAGAAAAAGTTCTCTTCGGTCAAGGTAACGTATTTAATCTGCTTCGTGGTGATTGCTCTCCTCGATGCTTTCTCCCTCCGTCTACATGATAATGTGCGCAGCGGACTGTGGATCTTTCGAGGGTGAAAAACCACCCTCATCTGTCGATGATACCATATTGGAACAGAAGAAGAAGATAAGAGGAAGCTCGTCAGGTGGAAGAAGATTCATTGCTCAAGTTGTATTTTCATTCATTCAAACTATCATATTTATACATTGTCTTTAACTACCTATTCTAACTAATATCGGAAACCAACTAACCGAGTTAGTTAATTGCTTTCTTGCTTCAATAATTGTATTGAGAATATTGCAACGTATAGAGTGACGTTACCACTACAACTGAGTCGAATTAAGTTGAATTGAAGAATAACTGATACATATTAAACTTGTTCAAAACTTAAATTGAAATCCAAATGAAAAGACTAATTTCATTAACCATTAGATGTAAGTTTAACAAGAGTATTTAAAGGGAAATTCCAACTTAAGTTGATCTTGCTAGATGACTGATAGCGACGAAAGCTTGATTTTCTCTTTAACATAACTCACTACAAGAAAACAGATTTGTAGGGACGGATTTAGAGACGGATTCTGGCCGTCTCTAAATCTGAAGAAGGATTTCGTGGAAATTCCACGATGCTAGCGACGGTTTAGAGAGGGTTTGCAAAAACCGTCTCTAATTCTGATTTTTCGTTAATGGTTGACGACGGCTCTCCGGTGAACCGTTACCGACTTTGAAAATTAGAGACGGCTTTCTAAAAAGCCGTCCCTAAATATGTTGTTAAATTTTTGGGGGAAAATAATTAGGGACTGTCTATGAAAAAGCCGTCCCTAAAATGATAAATTAGGGACGGCCTATGAAAAAGCCGTCCCTAAATGGGTAATTTTTATTTTACTTTAAATATTTTTAAAATTAAAGTTTAAAGTAAAAATTAAAAAATCAAAGTTTATAAAATAAAATTAAAAAATACGTAAACTACCCCTATATTAAACCCCTAAAATCTAAACCCTTACTGCGCCGATTCCAACTGCAGCGACGACCTCTGATGACGACGGCGACTTCCTCTGGCATCTCGATTCCTCCTCATCAAGTTTGATCAATTCCATCTCAATACTTCTTCTTCCTGTTTTTCATCTCTATTCTTCCTGTTTTTCATCTCTTCCTGTTTTCCATCTCTACTCTCGATATTCACCACTATTAAAGTTTATCATCCAAATCACACATTATGAATGAATATCACGATTGATGTTATTCTGATTTGATCATGTTATTCTGAATGGATAATAAGGCTCTGCCAGTATTATGTTCTACCACTATTTGATTATATTATTCTGATTATAAATGAATATCACGATTGATGATGAGTATGTATTTAAAATTTAGTAGCTTTTCTGTGTTTTTGTTAAGATTATGACTATGATGACGAGTATTATGATTATTCAAAATTCTGATTATGTTCTGTGTTTTTGTTAAGATAACTATATTTTCTCTGGACATGCCTGTTTTCTCTGTTAATTGTGGTTCTATAATTCTATTGGAATAAATATGAAAAAAAATTGTTCGTGCATCAATATACTTTTATAATTAGTATTCAGTATTAATCTAGTAAAAAATACATTAATAAACTACATCATCTATTTACTGATATAGTGATAGGTGTAAAAAAAAAAAAACAAAAAAACAAAAACAGGACATTCCGTTAATATTCTTCTTCCTTTATTTATTTTTTGTTTCTTGGTAACCCTATTTCAAATCCCTGTTTTCTAAAATTCTGTTATATCATGTTATGAATTTAATTAAACAAGGCTCTAATGGTACGTATTTAAATATCATGTTACTAATTACGAAACGTACAGAAATGAACATTTCGATAAACAACAACCAATAAATGAAGACGAGGAGGAGGAGGAGTCAACAAATGAAGAAGAAATGTCGACGCAAGGATCGACATCCTACAAGTGAAAAAACACTACAAGAAAACAAGGCTACGCCCACGGGCTTGGCCACGGCTAACCACGGCTAATTGTTGAATATTAACCACGGATTTTTACATTCAAATTAGCCACGGCTAAAAATGCCGTGGCTAATATTCTCGGTAAAAATTCCCTCCATTTTTTTATTGAATATTTAGCCACGGATGTAAAAATCTGTGGCTAAATTTCTCGACAAAAATTCCCTCCATTTTTCACTCATATTTTGCCATAGATTTGAAGGAGCTGTGGCTAATTTAGTGGCTAAATGCCGTGGCTAATAATTATAATATATATATGTATGTAAATGTACAAAATTAGTGTTAGGGTTAGGGTTAATTGAAATTAACAAAAATTAATAAAAAAAATTTAAAAATTAGTAAAAAAAGTTTATATATATATGTAGATAGTATTAAGGTTAGAAGTAAAGGTTATAAGTTAGAAGTTAAGGTTAGAAGAAGTTAGATTATAATGTTAAAGGTAGATAGTGTTAATTAGTGATATATAGTGTTATGACATTTTCAAATTATAAACTAACTTTATTTTAAATTATAAAAATTATAAATTAAAAGTTATTTTAGATATTTTAAATTTTAAAGTTAAAAATTAAATTTAAAGAAGGTATTTTAATTTTTAAAGTTATAAATTCAATTATAAAATTTATTTTAAATTATAAATCCTAAAAAGTTAAAAATTAACAACTAGTGATTTTTTAAAAATTATAAAAAATATCAATTTCTAATATTAACTTTAGTAGGTTAGGGTTAGTCTAATTTAATAAATTTTAAATTCGAAAATTCAATTTAATAAATTAGATATTTTAAAACTTATAAAATAACTTTATTTTAAATTATAAAAAATTAAAGAAGTTATAAATTATAGTTATTTTAAATTTTAAAGTGAAAAATTAAATTTAAAAAAGTTATTTGAAAGTTATAAATTCAATTATAAAAGTTATTTTAAATTATAAATTCGAAAAAGTTAAAAAATTAACAACTAGTGATTTTTTTAAAATGATAAAATATCAATTTCTAATGTAAAAAGTCTAATTTCATAACTAAATAATTATACTAAATAATATTTATATCTTAATAGGTTAGAAAAATTTACATTATAAAATTATAGTTTTACCTAAAATCTTAAAATTATAGTTAAGTCAAAAATTATAAAATTGTTAACATGTTAAGTCAAAAATTGTAAATAAACCAAAACCCCTAAATTAAACAAATCGTGTTTTTCTCCCACCCCCACTTCCGGCGATTCCAACTTCGATTTCTGGCGAGCGGCGAGTCTGGACCAGCGATACCGTGATATGGTGACCAGAGGCTAGGTGGACACTCTAGTCCGGCAAGGGCGATACTTCCATCTGGTCAGGGGATGGGAAGACTCCTAAGTCTTTCTTGATGTGGAAACAAATCACTGTGAGTCCTGGTGAGACATGCTTGATTACGTCAGTCACTCCCAGCAACGCCCTTCAAACAAGGAATAGGGTTCCGTCGCTATATGCCGGACCCCCGGAAAGGCTTCCACGGTGCGGAGCACGTGTCTACGTCAAGAGCTCAAGCTAACACTTGGGAGTCGCCGATTGGGACTACCAAGTCGCCGACTCCAGGGGGGAATCGCTAACTCTAGGCCTCGTGGACAGCTCTGGTAGGCTGCCGCTAGGCTCATGGGGAGTCGGCGATTAAACCTCTGGATCGGCGATTCCCATACCTGAATCGCCGACTCCCAGCCGTTACTTGAGCGGACCCTCGCCATTAAGGCATTCCTTAATAGGGTACCTTAATGGCGTGGGCCCCACACAAATGAATGGGGAAAACGTCCCCCAAGACCCCTATAAAAGGGGTCCTTGGGGGACCTCTACCCTCAACTCAGTTCTTGACAACACACACTCCAACCAGAGCAAACTAAGGAGCCCGAATCGCCTACTCCCACGTGAGTCGCCGATTCCCCTCCTCTTCTGCAGGTACATTGACGTAGAGCGCACGTCGTGGACTCCAAAGCCTCCGGCCCTCCTCGCAACCCCACGAGCCTACTGGTAGCAGATTCCGTGCTTCATCAAGTCCCATGCCTTGCTGCCATTGGAGGGTTTCGACTAGGATGAAATCCCAGGGAGCATGTGGTCGCGATGGGTTCCTAAATAGCGTCAAGAAGTTGCAGAGGAGGGAGACTTGTTCAAAAAAGGATCGTTCGTTTAGCACAAGTAGTTCCCAGGAGAGGTGTCGGCATATTGTTTTGCAGGTCAGTTAGCAAGTGAACGAATAAAATTGGGGTTTTGTTGTTGTTTTCTTGATTTCATTGGATCAGTGTTCCAAATCATTGTTTTTTTTGCTTTCGGAGTGAGGGTAGAAACGTAAGGCATTATCTGGATCGATTTACTTATGCTCTTTGATATTTTTTAACCAGGAAGAATATGATACTCACGATCCCAAGGGCCATAGTTCCTTGCAACTTCCTTTGCTTAAAAAAAGATCCACGGTTTTTGCTTTAGCACACTCTGGTATCTGTGCAGCTTTTTGTAGAGGTTTGTGATTTCGTTAATTTCCTTACATTATACATTCCTGCCCGTTGATGATGTCAATCTATTTCTTCATTCTTTGCATATTTCCATTAATGATGTCAATTTAGTTCTTACATAAAGGGATTTTTTTTATAAACTGGGTTTCCTTTGATACATTGTAGGTGCATTATTTTATAATTTTTAAAAATGCACTTTGTTTATTTATTTCAGGTACATTAAGAGTGCTAAACCAGATTCTGGTTTTCCTCTATTTCAATCAGAATCTCTGAAGTGGCCAGGTTTTGTAGAGTTCGATGATGTGAATGGGAAAGTTCTTACATTTTCAGCTCAGGATAGGTAAAGTTTTTGGATATGAAATGTAAAATTCTGCTTTATCTTTTGTTTATTTTCTGTGATCTTAAATTTGCATGTTTCTTTTGATTTTAGCATATACAAGGTGTTTGACTTGAAAAATTACAAGTTGTTGTACTCTATATCAGATAAGAATGTTCAAGAAATCAAGATTAGGTAATCCTTGGTTTCTCTTTTTATGCTTCTATTGTAAATCTTTGCGCACTTTTTGTATATCTAGTTTCTTTTCGAAAACCTTGTTTCTCAGTTTCACAAATACAATTAGTCTTACCTTATTTTAACACTAGCCATGTTACATGATATTTTTTTATTCATCTGATTTAAACAATGCAATTAAATGGCTTTAATTTTGAATTTGTTTTATATTTTTGTTATAATCTTCCATTGATATTAGATGAATTAAATTTGCATGGGAAAAACTGTAATAGATTATAGATGATCCTATAGACCTGCCGCATGATTTACATCAACCTAGTTTCATATCTTTATTTACTAGTTTGAATATCCTATACCTGTGCAAGATACATGACTTATTTTTCTTGACGTAAGTTAGACATTATTGGGGTGTTTCTGACAAAACAAAGCGGCAACTAACAAATATGTTTTACATACAGGTTCGTAATTCTCAATTAATGGAAGTGAGCAGAACAGAATTTACGACCCCATGCATCAACTTTTATTTTCTTATATGAGAATCAATTGTTTTTGACATTTCAGAATCGTACATTCTCTGTGTGAACATTCGAGGTGAAATAGTTATCTCTTTCGAAGATCATTTGTTGTGGCACCCTGATTGCAACACCAACAATATTTACATCACCGGTGATCAAGATCTTATAATATTTTACTGCAAAGTGAATTGTGAGCATTCAATTGCAGAGGCAATCAGTCTTTTGGTGTTTAGATGTTTTTTAATATTTTTTGGATGTTATATGGTCATGTGTATTTGGATGTTGTTTTTTAAGTTTAGACTTATGGATTAATGTATGGATTGATATATGAATCATAATTGTGAATGAATGTTAATTTCAGATTATATGAATATTAGAATGAATTTTAATTTCACGTTATATATATGAATGTGTAAAACTTTACAATATAGACATCTTTCACCATTTAATTTTTTTCTAATAAACTAAAAAATAATTAGCCACGGTTAAAAAAATTAGCCACTGATTTTGGCCGTGACCCTTCATTTTTTTCTGTTTCAAAAAATTAGCCACGGACAAAAATAAATTAGCCACTGATTTATGCTGTGGTTAATTTTTTTAAAATTTTACCCAATTACCGATTACCAAACATAGCTACTGCATAATCCGTGGCTAAACGAAAATCAATTTCGTGGCTAAAAATCAGTAGCCACCAGATCTACAGCCACGGCCACTCCCGTGGCTAATTCCCGTGGCTAAATCATTTAGTCAGTGAACTTGGCCGTGACTGTTTCCCTGTTTTCTTGTAGTAAAATGCGCTATTCATTGATGACAGTCTGAAAGCTTTAATTAAGGCTTCAGGAGGCAAGACGAACGATTATGAAGTTGGATGAAGGATCTCCAACTCTTCATGTGAGCAAGCAAGATGGTCGAACAGATTCAGGATATACCTTAATGATTGTGAGCAGGATCCTTGGAGAATTAATCAGAGATTCGAAGATAGACAGTAAGAGGAAAGCTTTAGAATTCAAATCCAGTATGTGATCGGATGGGAACCAAGAAGATAAGTATTGTGTTACTGCTAATCCTTATTAATAGATTGGTTTAAAGGTTCAACGGCTATTAGTGTTAATTAGGAAGTTGGAGGGATTAATTAGGATTTGGAAAAGGCATGACAATATTTGTTTATAAGGGTTGAAAACAGTGGCGAATGTAGGGGGCTTGGGAGGACTTGAGCCCTTATAGGTATAGATAATTATTCCACGTCACCATCTCCACCGTTTAATATATTAATAGGGTCAGCTTCAGGTGAAAACCTCATCCGTGAGAACCTCGTGAGAACTTTTGATCTGAGCCTTACATCTACATCCAATGGTTACCAATAGAGTTCATTATTTTAATTATTTGTGTTGAAGATCCCCATGCATATTCTCTTTTTTGTCACCATTCATTTCCAACATCCTTTTGTCCAGTGGATATTCTCCTTTACTTTTCACACCTACTTTCCTCACCTACTACTCTCTTTCCCTTTGACCTACTTTTATTACCCTCACGTTTCTTTCCCTTCCTTCCTCCCCTTCCTTAAACCCTCTTTTCCTCCCATTCCTTCCTTCCTTCCACCCTTTTTTCATCATTTCTTAACCTCCTCTATATCCCTTAAAACCATATCTATTATAAAAAATGGTCAACGAATCTCCCCCCATTTCCGGTGAGGTATGTTTTTTTTAATATGTTTCCCTCTCTATTTAGTAGTCAATAAGGAATCATCATGTTAGGTTGGGTTTGCACTATCTATTTTTAATGATTTTTGGGTTTGGATTTAGGTTAGTGTTTTTTTACTATTTGCACTATGACTAATGATTTTTGGTGTGTACTATGACGAATCATATTTGAGTTTGCACTATATTTCACATGCATTTGCACTATCTTATTTTTCACAGTGCACAGTACATAGTGCACTGCATTTCGTCCATCAGTCATAGTACACATTGCACAGTCAACAGTACATACTACCGCATAGTGCGATAGTGCATAGTACATAGTGCATAGTGTATAATACATAGTGCATATTACAACATTCACAGTACGAAGTACAAAGTTCGACATATAGTGCATATCGCATAGTGCATAGTGCAATAGTGCATAAAGACAATAAGCACCAACTCTTTCCCGGGCCCGTGCATCCTCGTTTCGCTGGTGGTCAGCCTGGTACCTCGGGTCGGCAAGGCAGGAAGGGCAAACACAAGGAACGTCCGACTCAGGATACGACACATCTGGATTCAATTCTCATGAAAATAAAACCAATACTATAATTTTAAAACAAAAATTTTACTTACTCGCGGCAAAGATGCTAGGCAATGGCGCTCTCCGTTTATGGGTCATTTTCTTAAATAATGACCTGTATAAATAAAACAATAAATTTTTGGTTTTGGTAAATAAGATCAAAAAGACAATGGAAACGATAGACTCCTTGTTTTATTTCGAGAGAGTAACAGGGGAAAAATTCCATATCAACGGGAAGTTAATATCTGATAATTGTTATGTTAAAAAAAAACAGTGCAGGCAAATAGAACTTTTAATGCAAATTATAGTTTTAAGAAAACATAACAAAGATAACTTTTCAACAGCAAAAATGAAAATGTGACTCAGTAATTTTTTTATGGCATGTCTCTGTACACAAATATATTATTATTATACAATTGAAAATTTCGTCTTAAAATTTCACTCACCAAAATTATTCTTTAATTTCCTACTTTTACCAAATCTTAAAATTTCCAATAGCAAAAATATTACCAAAAAATTGATATTTTTGAATCGATGCACAAAAATATTAACTAACCACACACTGATCAGAAATACATAACCACTAAGATCGTTAAAAAAATCAATGAATACGATGCATCCTATAATTCAAATGACAATAAGCAGCACAAAATCATGGAAAAAAGACAGAAAGCCATTGCTTTTCGATCCATCTATGGCTTATCTCTGTATATTGGAGCCAAATACAATATAATTAATGAGAGTCCAAAAAAACATATAAAATACTAAATTATTAGTGTCAAATTTTACACTGCTGTAAACAATTTATTAGAGAAATGTAAGATATTTATTAATAGTCAGAAAAACTATTGTGGTTATTATGCATTATACGCGTTCTGATAAAAAGACGTTTTGATCTGCTAACTAGGGGAAAAGAATCAGGAACACCAACGGGAATAACATAAATACGGGATGAAAAATAAAATGGGAAGGAATAACTACAAATCAGAACCGTGTTTTATAGATGGAGTGAATGAGGGGACCGCCTATGAAGAGAACTACTTTAAGACCCATTACCAAGAACACATCAGGCTTAAAAAAAATAGTACATATAGAAAAAAAACGGATTCCATTTTCAAGATCTAAAAGGGAGGAAATAAGCTAAAAACATCTAAAAGGAAAGAAAAAAAGAACCCATTCTAAGATCTAATAGATCGTGGAAAAGAGAGGAAAAAAGAAATTAAAAAAAAAAACCATTTCTAAGGTCAACAAGATCATGGAAATAATCTAAATACATACCCATCAGATTCTAAGATTTTTATCTTCGAATTGAGGTAAAAAAATGAGGAACAACAAAGGGGAAATATTAATACGGTAATGGCAGACTTCCCAAAAATGGTAAACCCAAAAATCATAAAACACCAAAACTGAAATTTTAAGAGCACATACCTGAGAGGGAACGTGTTCGACCTGGCCGGCGCCTTCCCATTGCGATCAACACTAGAGTTCGATATGACAAGCTTTGAGAGGGAGAGGATGTGAAGACAACGCTGGAAAGAATCGCTGTTGGGGTAAAGAGGGCTACGAGAAAATCGAAATGCAAGTTAAAATGGATGTGGAATGGATGAGTTTCATCATAGGCATAATGAATACAAGTACCGGATTGGTATAGTCAAATCCACCTTCCGTCCATCGGTCTCTAGCATGCTCAATGGACAACCGCTTGCAGGTGTGACAATGACTCTGGAAAAAGCACACATGACCTGTGGACGGTTATAATTAAATCAGTTGAATTGGACGATCAAGATTAGGATCGCACATATTGCGCATAGAACGGTTCTCAACTAATTTTAACTCCATCATCCAATCCACAACCATCTAGAGAGTCATTCGATGTAAGTAAATTACCTTCCAATTATATGAATGATGTTTAGTTGAATGCTATTTTAGTAACATATGTTGAAAAAGATTTATTTTTTAGTATTAATAATGATGATATTATGTATCGGTACCAAAATATGACACCTCGTCGAGCGAGAATAATTGGATTGAATTTGATTAAATGATTTAAAATTAACCTCTAGAGAAGAAAAAAAATCCTGGATTCGTTGAAAATGTAATATTTATATTTTATTCTTAATAAAACCCACCTCCAGTTGGAGTGTGACAGGGAGGGATTAGCAACTGAAGGTGGTTGAACAACCATCGGATCAATAATATCATCTGATCGATACCATATATCATCTGATCCATTTTTGGATATTTTAGTATCCAAAAATCTGGAGGTGTGGCTACGAATAAAAAAAGTAATCAGGTGTGAAATTTTAATTAAACACTCCAGCAGCCACGAATTTGGAATTTGGACCATCAATTTTTAGGAGAAGAGAAGAGAAGAGGAGAAGAGAAGAGAATGGGACTACGACAAGTAACATTTTTCATCATATTCATCACGTGTAAATTTGGGTCTACCTGCTATTTCAATCTTCACCTGCTTAATACATGAAGCAACAGATCGAATTTTAATATGGAGCGCCACAAGAAAATCTTCGTTGGGCTTTCACTGAATACAGATGGCAGGGAATTGCTCAGCTGGACAATTGCTAAACTTGCCGGAGCAGGTGACCATGTCGTCGCAGTTCATGTCTGTCGTAAATCAGGTATAAATAACAGGCACATAGATAGTCTTCCGTATTATTCATTTGTTAATCTTACACTTTTCTTTAGATGTTCAAAACAGATCAGTGGAATTAGATGAATACATCAGAGGTTTTGATGCTCTTTGTAGATCAAAAGAAGTGACTCTTATGGGGAGGATTGCAGAGGGAACATCCAAAAAGAAACAACTTCTGAAAGAAGCTAATTTCTTCAACGCCACGGTGGTTGTTGTAGGCGTAGAGAAGAGACTTTCTTCATTCTGGTTAGTTTACAGAAGACCTCATTTTCAGATCATTTTTTTTGTGTATTCTGAACCATATCTACAAATCATCTAGGATGCCTACAGCATTGGTGGCCAAGTATTATAAGAAGAAATTAAAATCAACCATGGATTTTTTCGCTGTTCATGATGGGAAGACACTTGTTTTTAAAACGAAATCATCACCATCTACCAAATCACCCGTCGAACCAAGGATACAAAGAGATTATGAATCGACAATGAGATTGCATAAACGGAATTCAGGACATGCAAGATCACTTTCATTTTCGATAGACAATTGTCAGCAAGATTCAAACCAGGGATGGCCTCTTTTACAGAGAACATCCTCAGCATCTTCAACATCATCGAAGATGTCTGTTGTAGAATGGACATTGAGACTTCCCGATCGATCTCGGTCCGCTCTTTTGCGAAAAGAATTAAACAAAATATTTAAAAAAAATGACTTCAGCTGCAGGTGGTTTAAGCATAAAGAACTCGCAGTTGCAACAAGTCAATTTTCTTCAGGTTGGAAACATTTAAACATTCTAGTTAAACATAATCATTGATTCATTGATAGAGATATAAATCCTATAAAAAATCTTTGAATGCAGAGAATTTAATAGGGAAAGGAGGCAGTAGCAGTGTATATATGGGAATTCTTCCTGATGGTTTGAAGATAGCAGTAAAAATAACCAAATTAACAGAAATGATATTCAAAGATTTTCTTGTTGAGGCTGATATCATTACCACATTGCAACATCATCTTATTGTGCCTCTCATCGGTGTTAGCATCGACAGCAATCAGCTTATCACAGTTTACAAATGTTTCTCGAAAGGAAGCTTAGACAAACATCTTCATGGTAAGTTATATCTACCTACATGATTATGAATTTATGATTTTGATTCTAAAAACAGATATAATAGGGGAATCTCCAGTATCATGGGACTCAAGATTAAAGGTTGCCGTTAGAATATCTGAGGTGTTATGTTACCTCCACGATGAGTGTCCTCTACCAGTAATCCATCGAGACATAAAACCCTCCAACTTTCTTCTCAGTGACAACCTTGAACCTTTGGTATGTAACTTTACCTACAATGCCTTTATAAATTGAATAAATATCCACATCTTGTTCCCTGGTTTTTGACTTTTTGTCATAGTTATCAGATTTTGGACTAGCAATATGGGCACAAAAGAAAGATGAATCATTCAGTTTAAATTACAGTGATGTTGCAGGAACATTTGGGTATGCCTTTTCATATTCTCTCTATAGAACATCATCTATCTAAAGGTTAAATTCCTATTGAATTTGGATATGGACAGATACCTTGCACCTGAGTATTTAATGCATGGAAAGGTTAGTGAAAAGATGGATGTGTACTCTTTTGGGATTGTTCTACTTGAATTGTTAACAGGAAGAAAGCCAATCTGTTCTGAAAATCTGGCTAAAAAGAATCGAGACAGCCTGGTTATGTGGGTAAGAAGATCCACTTTCTAATTTCTCCTAATTCAGTATAGGATTATCATGCTATGATTATTTTCTAAAATATTCTTTCATGAAAAAATAACAATGAAGGCAAGGAAGAAATTAGAGAAAAGCGACAGTCAAATGGAAATTCTAGATCCAAATCTGGAATCAATCGGTCGCAACGAGGATCGGATCCGACGAATGATGTTAGCAGCTAACCTGTCCACACAGAGAGTATCCCAACTTCGACCAAAAATGAGCCAGCTGGTTAGCCTCCTTAAAGGTGAAGAAGATATTGAGTTGTGGATGAAGAAGATAACATTGGACGAACAAGTAGAAGAAAAAGATAACATTGATTACGATGAATGCTACAACTGCTCACCATCCAGTATAGCTTCACATCTTAGTCTTGCCCTGAGAGATGTAGATGGAGTTAACTCATTCAACAGCTCAGATCAAAATCACGAAAACACCATAGAAGATTATCTCCAGGGAAGATGGGGCCGCTCATTAAGCAGCTATCAACAATAAGATCACATCGTAGCAAAATAATTTTATATCTACCTGACCTGCAAAGTTAAGAATGCAAATAGTCTGGAGTCTCGCTAAAAACTAAAAGCGCAAAATAATACTGCTATAATTAAAAATTATATTGAATGATTGCTGTTACAAATCACTAATATTTGGATTTTAGACTGGTATGTCTTACATCCCAAAATTACAACATATATTTGAGGATCACCAACCAGAAATCCTAATTTTAATCAACGACTCCAAACTAATTAAGAATTTCAAATAAATCTTTTAGATGTCCCTCACATAAATGATTCTTTAAGATGTTTACACTACCAAAAGGGTTAGAATTCAATGGCAAATCGATGTCTGCTGGGGAAGTCTCGAGGCTTCTGAATTGTTCACGAGGAGCACAATCTTGTTCCAAATTTACAGTTCAATAGAACTCGACACCGGCATCCAACTTTTGTTCACTTGACTACTTCGCAATCTTAACAAAGAATCCATCACATTATGGATTTAAAAGGGAAGAATGTATGGCAGAACAATTAAATCAGGCTTCAAAAGATGTGTCTGAGGTGGCCACGAAGGAACAATAATATTTTCATCAGCTTTAGCAATTTCCTTGCCTTGCAATAATACATCTTGCTGTTTCTTCTGCACACTATCGCCAAACAACCAATTTTGATCAACTTCGTCTGAATGACCCACCTGGAGAGGGCAAGATTGCCAGTTGATAATTAAATCTCTGAATTTGGCTTCTTTTTTCCTGGATTTACCACTGAGTTGGCAACCCTTGAAAAAATTGAGGTCATCTATGGCAGTGTTTGACTTTTCTTGGCAAAGGCTTAGTGTGGTTTCTGACCTCCCTGAAAAACCAGGTTGTTCAATTTTGATTGATGGCAGTGCCGCATCCTTCTTGAGAAAAGGCAAACATGGTGCCACCTGTTTGACTTCACTTTGATTAATCGTAGAAAAACAGGGTCCCACCTGTTTGACTTCGCTTTGATTAATCATAGGCAAACAGGATCCCACCTGTTTGACTTCACTTTGATCAATCTTAGGCAAACATGGTTGTTCCATAAGAGAAGCCTGTTCAGATTGTGTTTGTATAGGCAATTTCAAACACGCTGGGTTTGCAAGAACAGGCCTCTCAACAGGTTCCCTCTGTTGACGCAACGCCACAGACGGTTGTTTAGGCAAATTATCTCCTTGCTTAGACAATTGTAATCTGATAAGAAGCCCATTACCTGCTCCGCACAAAATAAATTATGAGAAATAACTATACAAAATAAATCTGATGAAAGATAAAAGATGAATATAGACAGTTGGAAACAATACCAAATGTATTTTTAGGAACATCAATTGCATTAAGCTTAGTTCTCTTGTGGCTGTTTTGACAGCTATCTGGAGAGTCACAGACATACTGAGATGCAGGTAAACAAAGCTCTTCTGTTAGACTGCTTCTCTCCAACTGTTCAATCTCTCCTTCTTTCGTCGTCTTTGGGTGATAATCACACTTTGAATCCAAATTGCTTCTTTCAACCAATGTCCTCTTTCTACTACTGTGTTTCTTTTCATTCTTTGCCAATGTATCGTCCTTGGTTATATCTTTCTTAATCTTCTTTTCTCTTCTGTCTTTTATCTTGTCAAGATTTTTACTTCTCTTGTCAAGATTTTTGCTCTTCTTTTCATGATTTTTTCCTTTCTTCTCCTTCCGTCTTTTCTCCTTTGCCTCATTTCTGTTATCACTGCCCTTTTCTTTCAGGAGCTTCATATAGCACCAGATTAATCGTCAATTCCATAAACAGGAAAGACAGTTAAAAAGGTGGCATGACAAAGCAACCTTAAGATATCAACTGACATCTAGTTCTCGAAAAAATGGATTCATTGGAAACAACAGTCCAAAATAACAATGGTTTTATTCATAGATATTATTTTCATGTTTAACATACAAATAACCTACCAGTAATCCTGTACAATACTAAACATAAACAGCATATTCACCAAAACTAGAAACAAATAATAACTTAACCAGTTTTTTTCGTTAAAATTAACTGATTATCTCTAATACAATATACACCATTTAAAAACAAAAACAAAGACGTTAGGGATTGTTTACATATAACCATTGGGATTTTGACAAAAATATTGAATGAGGACAATGAATCGAAAATTTGCTAAGGAATACCGGAAAAAAAAACTAAAAACGAAACACAATGAAATCCTCAATCATTATGTATCACATCTATAATATCTAAGACGAACCATTATCGTCATTAATGACAAAGACCAAAAACACTAACCAGAAAACGCATGTTTCCTGGCAAATCAATCTATTCTACCAATTCATACGATTTCCCATTTGGACCACTGAATAAACAACAATCTTAGTCGAGGCATGAATTGCCAAAAAAACAAAAGAAGATTCAGACAACTAATCGGCAAAATCGCCGAATAGCAATTGGGGTTACAGGTTTAAAAGGTTTGCTTTCAGCAACAAACCTTGATTGATGATACAATCCGCTCTTCTTTTTGTTTCTTGAATTCGGAAAATGAATACGGGCTACACCTTGACATCTCCGATTAGTCCGTAAAAGAAGAGATGTAAAAAAGAATAGAACCCTCTTCCTGATTCTTGATCCACCACTACCCACTTCGATCGAATCGGAAGCAAAAGACCCTGTGGCTGCGTTTGCCCTACGAGACGAAATCTCCTTCTCTAGGGTTAGGGTTTGAACGATTTCCGACGAAACCCGCAAAAAAAATTCTTTCAACAAGAGGGGATGGCCTCTTATTTATAGCGAGTTGAGTAGCAAACGCGTTCGGGACCCGTGAATTTTAGATTGCAGCGATCCAACGGTGTAGATCAATAGTAGAGTTGTGGTTGCGTACGTGGTTTTGTGTCTGTCTGTCTGTCTGTCCGTGAATGTCGGTGGAGAAAAGGATTTTAGATCCGACGGTCAAGATTTCCCAAGAAAAAAAAACACATTTAAAGAAAAAGAAAGCAAGTATTCACTCCTTGAGGAAGTAAATAGATAACAAAGGTAAGTTTAGGATTATCCAAAATCCATGTAAAACAACAATTCGAATATCCGATTAACCGATATTGAAAAATTTATTTCAATGATGTTTTTGTTTTGAATGCTCAAAAAAACTTCAAATCATTGCCCAATCGATCTCTCGACGGGCCTCGTGTTCTTCTGCAGCAGAGAAATCGTTGGTAATATGAAGTATTTTGCGAATCTCCTCTACAGATTTCCCTGCCATCGCTTCAGCTATGGCTTTGCAGACCAAATCTACCAAATGTTTAATTTCGAGAGCACATGCAGTCTGTAAAATTGAATCAAAATCGTAGTGTTTCTTAAACAAAAAACCTAAAAATCATCATGGAAATTATGTTGTTCTACATAGTAGAATCATCCGACATAATTCGCTTCAGGAAACGCTCTTGCCATTTGATGAAATCAGACGAATCTTCTCCACTACTGATGCGCTCCAACTGCTTTTCCATAAAGTTTAGAATTAACTCAACGGTGCTACCATTAGCAGTGTCAATCTCGATCAGGACGATATTCTGTTTGTTCAATGATCTTGTTATCAACAGCGACTGTGAGAACAAGTTCTCATTCAGATCGAATTCCTGACCATCGTTACTTTTTAGTATGACCTTGGGTTCCATAGCCGGAGATTTGTTGCAACGACGATTGAATTGACGAAGAAAGACGGTTATAGTTAGAAGCAATACCAAGGCGGTTTATAGTCAGAATGGTCGTGTGTATTTATAGCAGCCAATAAGAGTAATTTGCATTTTATTCCAGACGCTTTTCGTTATTTTATAACCTTATTTCTGTAAAAAAAAATTGGCAACTGCCTTACAGTTAGTTACTGGGGAAAAACAACACTACACACACATATTTTGACCTCCATTGATCAGTTCATCACCGCTCGCCCGAGGCTTTGGCGTCGTCAAACAAGAGTTGTCGCCGGAATGCAGCGATGAAAGCTTCTGCCTTTGCATTGACTTCCTCATCCTCCTCCTCATCCTCCTCTTCTTCCGCAATCTCCACTACTTCTACTTGGAATCTCATCTCGACATCCCCATCGACCACCTTCCCATCCTTCACTCTCTTGGCAACACTCGTCGTCATCGTAGGAGAAGGATGAATGCAGAAGGAGCTACACACTATTGAAACGACGACCACGTGCACCAGCAGAAACAGAAACGGTGACGGAGGCACGAAACGCTTCATCACGCAAGGTACCAGGTGTTTAAGTACCGATACGAGAAGAGCTACACCCGTGGCCACCACTGCAATCTCTACCACCTCTTCTTCTCTCTTCTTCTTCATTAATTGCAAGACTCCCAACTTCAGTCAGATCAAGTGAGCTCCTCCAGTTTTATATACAAAGAGTGAAATTTAAGAGTTGTGTACAGACGGACAGATGGTGTCGGGCCTGCGGTTGTTGGCAAATGATGACGGTGAGTGTTGAATGATGGTTGTCGTCGAGAGTGGCGTTGGGTAATGTTTTCACTTTTCGGCCATGTCCGGTGATGCACCTGACATAATTCAGGAATCCATGTTTGCCACTGAAGAAAAAGGTTCGCTTTGTTCCCCTGGAAATGATAGACACGGTCTCACACACACTGTGTGGTCTGCCGATGAGAATCGGAGGGTGTGACGAAATCATTGCTATTGTTTTGGTCGGGATTTGATTGGACGATTGTAATTAATACGGAGTAGATTGGAAATTGGAATGTCTGCGATGGATTTAGAAATAATATCATAAGCATTTCAGCCTGTTTATGCAATTATCCCATGATCTTCCGTCTCTACAACGACTACAAGTCATCAATTCATCAAAACATTTGGCGGGAAACAAAATCGATGAATAAATTTCAAAATTTCTACCTGCCTCTGCCGAAGCTCAAAGCCAAAAGGAGAGAAGAAAAATGACCTATTTCCCTCCTCCATTAATTCAGCTGGATTCTTCCTCCATAACGCGATTGACGGCACTTCGTCGCCCCCAAAATTCGTCGACCGATTTGCTTGCTACCTTGTTGGATTCTCCTTCCATATCGCGATTCACGGCTCTTCGTCTCTCCCAAAATTCGTCAACTAATTCACTATTAAGTGAGTTTTATTTTCGTCTTTTCTCTTCTTCACTGCTGTCTTTGTTCTTCTTCTAAATTCTTCTTTAATTACGCATGTGTTTCTGGTACTCTTCTCCAGCTTCCAATTTAATCATTCAGCAAAAGAAGTAGATTGATCACTGCATCTTTTTCCAATTTTGTTCTTTGTTTTGCATCCGCATCGATTTTTTTCCATCTTTGATCTATCTATATATATTTTTTACTTCCTTATGGAGATCAATCCATGCTTGCAATCTGAGTAGTTAGGGTTATGCAAAATCTCTTCTTGATCGTATTTGTTTTGGTCATTTTCAGAGAAAGAGCGGTTTTGTCTTAGGACTTTAGGAGTTGGTTAATTAGTTAAATAGGCCTTTTATGAATATGACGAAGAAAATCATGAAATATGGTAAGAAAAAGAAGATATCTGAGACCAGGAATCCTAGGCCCTAGCTCAACTCTACTGCAGAAAGGCATCTTCCAAACTCTGTAGAGATAAAGGTGAGAGAAGAATCTGTCCTGTAACTAAAAAGGCAAGATCAAATATTCTGTTTGAGTTGGAAGATAGTGGAGTTTCTGTTTTTGATTCGTTGGAAGTCACTGCAGGAAGAACACCTAACACTCCACCCAGGAGCCGTTGGATTCACAGTCTTATTTAGAATGTCTTCCAATGGACATTCTGGTATGTAATTCATCTCATCTCATTTTTTGAATTGTTTATATGTTTTATCGTTTTGTTGTTGTTGCAATTTGGAAGGTTCGGATTCTTTGCCATTTGTATCGAGATCAACTCTACCTTTGTTGTGTTCCATGTTTCTCAAAGAATAAAAACAGCTGTAAGAGCATTTATCTGCTCTATTCTTTTTGCCTCAAAAATCAGGATTACGTATGTTTTAAATTTTAATATATAATCCACCAGGTTTTGATTGCAAGACAACAGCATCATTTTAACTACACAGCACCAGAGAGAGCAAGGCAGGAGATTTTAACTACACTACAGAACGTTGGCCATTTATTAGGTACCGTTACTAATATGATTTATTAGGAGAGAATTTCAAAGTTGGCGTGCAAGAAGATGCCAACGCCATTGGAATCACACTTGCAAACTTCTCTCAACTTCAAGATTAGTGTAAGATGGAGGAAAATTTTATTTTGAAATGGAATGAATGGACGGGACGGTTAAAATGATACGAAAGTTTTTGGACTCACCAGTGCGCACAAATGATGGAATGTAGGTTTTATTATAGGTGTCAGTTATAGGTAGGTGTTTTTCTGACAATGTTTTCGTCTGGGGCTCGCTAACCTGATCATCTTCCTCATTCTACCTTATCGGCTATGGGTTTCTTTTTCTAGTTCCACGGGTTTCTTCTCCGTTGTCCTTTTCATTCTCCTTCAGGTTCCATTCTCCTCTTTTATGTTGTTTTCGTCATCGATCTCGATCTCGATTTCTTTTTTTCTTTCTTCTTCTTCTTCTTCTTTTCATCTCTCTGGTTGTTTATAAGCTCCATCTGGTTGTTTTTTTTCTTCGACTTGATATCTCGAAGCACGACGACGTCCATTGTGCTGAGAGGCGGTGGCATTTCCTTCCCACTTGTCGGAAACGTCACCGGAACATGCTGCTGCGTGCTAAATCTCACGGCTCGACAAACCTGAAGTTCTCCGGCGATAAGTACGATGACGAAGAGGACAATTCTTAAGTCGACCATCTTTACCTCTGCGGCGTCAGAGTAGATACTTAATGAGTATTTTTGGGTGTAAAACTACAAATCCCTGGTTGTTTTCAGGGGTTTCATTTCTTCTTCAACTCTTTTTTCGTTTCTCTTGTTATTCTCTGTTCTTTGTCTATCTATTCGTTTCTTTTCAATTTGACATTCAGTTTGTTGATTTCATTGTTGTTTTTCTTTCGTTAAATTTTTGAATCAATATCACAAAGATGGGAAGCCAATTTGTTGCAATTTTATGTCCAAAAAGCGTTATAGATTTATAGTTAACATTTCGCATGCTCATGGATGCAGTACCACACCAGAAATCTAAATATAATAAAATCGTTATTCTATTGGTTGTCCTTGTTGTCATCTCTATCGGCACTTCGAGTAGAAAGACCCCATCTCTACGGCCAGTCGTAAGTCGGACACTCGTCGGAGATGTCGGAGATTTTGCAGAAGATAAAGGTGATTCGATTCGTGTGTTTCTCTCTATCTCTCTCTTTCTCTCTTCCTTCCTTTCTTTTGCTGTTCTTTTCTAAGAGGAATCAAACTATATTTGGGATCCCCTTCTTCTTACTGCGATTTTCTTCTTTGACAAATTTTGGAAGACTGAAATGGTGTTTTTTTGATAGGTAGATTGATTTTTGTGTAATATATTTCACTAGACCGACGTTCAAGCCCAAGTACAATTTATTTGACTTTAATTCTGAATTTCTGGGGTGACTTAACCGAATTTGATTGGAAATAAGTGTTTAAAATATCGGTAGTTTCATGAAGAGAATAAGGAAGTGGTTGCGGATTCAATAATTCTAGTTTTCAAGACTTCCAAGAGACTATTTATATCGATCATATCATTTATTGATCTTTGCCCAAATGTATGTGGTTTTTCAGATAAGGAGGATCGGGTTCATGTAATCAATCATGTGTCTTATGTTTTATGAATTTAATTTCTGTTACAGGAAAAAGGTTGGGCGGAGCTCAGGACCGCCAGATACTGGTAAGGGGAAAAGCAAGTTGAACAAACGTATCACGCATGGATTTCATTTAGTGAATTTAATAAAGGTGTTTTCTACAGGTTGGAACATCAGATGAAGGAGTATATTAACTGGAGGAGTAGCAGGAACATCAGATGAAAAATAACGAACTAAGACCAAGTCCATAGGTCCAGAACACCTGTCAAAAACAAATAAACGGAAAATGATTATGACAAACAGAACGAAAAATGCAAACCAGAAAAGGGAAGCAATAGAATCTCTAGAAGAAGAAACAAAGGAAAAATAAAAAAAACTGAAGAAAAATGTAAAACGACTTAGCAGATCAAGTTATAGTTCACTAAATCAATTAATCATACGATTTGTATAATCAGGTGTCGAATGAACAAAAAAAAGTAAAGTAAAAAAATGGGAATAACGGGCAGAATTAAGCTGGCTTTCGTAGCTGTGCCATAAAGTACGCACTTCTCAGACAACCTCCGACGAGTATTCTCCGTTTCCCACGTCCAACTCGGTGCCCGCCTCTCTTCCTCTGCAAATTCTCAAAAGCGGGAGACGAGTATGACGTGTCTCCCATCGGGAATTCAGCTTTCCTTTCTCCAGACATTCGCTCTACTCCAATGGGTCCGATGAAAATTGCAGGAGGATAGGGGAACTTCTTGTAAAAAAGATAGGAGGAAAGGAGCCGGTGCTTCTGAGGCTCTGAGGGACCTGACCGTAGTGTTGAATGCTAAAAAATGGAACTCCCTGCTACCGGAAATGGCAGGCTCGAGGTTTTTCTCGTTGGAGGACCTGTCGGAAGTTTGTTTGTGGCAGGAGAGAAAAGATGTGGTTTGAGAGCAGAATCAACAACTTGATTTCGACACTATTGACAGCAGGGACTGGTGTGGTGGTAAGCGTTGGTGATCTCAAGGGATTTCTTGGAGAAAATGGCGGCGGCGAGGAGGAAGAGAGACAAGATGGGTTGGAGTTTGTAGTGTCAGATCTGTCAATTAAGATTGATAAACAACGGTGGGAAGAATGGAAGGATGTGGGTGGTAGGTTCATCGGCAAGCTACGAGACCTACGTGAAGTGGTGGTGATAACAACGTAATTCTCACCACCAAATCGGAGAACATATTTTTCAGCAAACCGGACAAATAGTTTCTGGTGATCAAAGAAGCTACGACGTTGATGACTAGGATTCCGTTCTCCGTTAGCGCTCTTCTTGCGCCAGCGATGGCAATTAGTTTTATGAATTCTGATAGTGGTGCGATAGAACCGGTTGTCGCATCACCGGAATCCAAGTTTACCATTATGACGTCGAATTGGAGTTCAAACAGATCGATGGTTTTCCCCCAATTCTCGACAATCATGATTCCATCGCCGACGTGTACTTGGAGAAACTCTCTTTCGACCAATCCGAAATATCGCTTCGAGATGGTGAGAACGACCTCATCTGCTTCGATCCCAACCACGTCCAACTTCAATTGAGATTGAAAGAACAAGAGTAATCTGCCGCCGCCGCCTAGGCAAAGAACGCATGGCCGTCGTCCTGTTTGGGAAACTTTCTCGTACAATGAGAACGGGTTGTCGGGTTATATAATTAACAAAAGAGAGGGAAATTAGGAAAAATTACTTCATAATATACCCTAACCACCTAATTACTAGGCTTTGAAATATAAATTGGGTAGTTTTGAAATCTTCCCAAATATAAATGTTTATTCTACACTAAGGCGTGGCGTAGTTGGCTACCAAACCAATTGACCGGGGTTGCAGTCATATATGACCAAACCAGATCTCAAAATTGGAGTTGGGTAAACTAACTGCCCCGTTTTCGTTATCTTAAAAAACCTTTCTCTTCCTCCCTCGCTCCGCTCCCTCTGCTCATTGCCTTCTGCCCCCTGCTGTTGGCGATTTGGGGGTTGGTTGAGGTGAAATCAGATGGAGAGATTGGTGTACTCTTCTCCTCTTCCGTCAAGGATAGGAGGAAGACACCGGCTTCCCCACTTCCCACACATCGCATCCACTCCGCATCCGCCTCCTTCCGTCGTCGAATTTGGATCTTTCACGCTTCTACCTGCTCGCTTACGATGCCAAGTCAAATACGCCGTTCAAGGTTCTGTATCTTCACTGTCGTCTAAATCCTTTGCTCTCACATGTTTGCACAGTCAAACGACTCAGATTTCAGATGGTTCTGAAGGAGAAGACCTGCTTAGTGAGGGACGTTCTGATGATTTTCTCAAAAAGGTGTTCCCTTTCTTCTTCCATTTCTCTTTTATTTCTTCATAGTTGAAATCAAGCAGTTTGTTTATTCGAAGGGAAATTTATTAACTCCAACAGTGTAACCGTCGATTCTGTTTTTTTTAATTTCTTCCTAGGAAGTTTGATTTCTTAGCTTATCTTTAAATGAATTGCGATACGATTCTTACAATCAAACAGAAATCTTCATCTTCGAATGAATCTTCTGTCTATCTTCATTTGCTCTTCGCATTTCTAAACAAATGTGTAGAAACTATTCTTCTTTTCCTTACCATTTTAACAAATACTTTCTTTGCAAAAAAAATAAAATAATAGGTTGCATCTGCTGGACTTCTTGCATTGCTGTCAACTGTTATATTCACACTGGTCCAGTCGATTTTAGCACGTCCGGCATATGCATCGTTTCAGGAAGCTGTGGCAAAAACCAGCAGCGGTAAAATTGCAAGAAATGGGCTGTTCAATAGTGCATGGACCGGTTTTTTGGCTGGCTGTCTGCACACGTTATCAGGTCCTGATCATCTTGCAGCACTAGCTCCTTTGTCGATTGGAAGAACAAAGATGCAAAGTGCTATTGTCGGCGCTCTCTGGGGTTGTGGTCATGATGCTGGGCAATTGATATTTGGGTTGCTATTTCTGCTTCTTAAAGATCGTTTACAGATTGAAGTCATTCGAACTTGGGGGACAAGGATTGTCGGTCTAACTCTTGTAGTAATCGGCGGTATGGGGATTAAAGAGGCGGCCGAAATGACGACACCTTTCGTTGCTCTTGAAAATGCCGAGTGTGATGTGGGTACGATGAATGCTCTCGATGTTGCAGCACCTAGGGAAATGAAGATGAAGAAAAAGAAGATCGGATTTGCAACATTCGCTACAGGAATCGTGCACGGTCTACAACCCGATGCTCTGTTGATCATATTGCCGGCGCTTGCTCTTCCATCTCGTCTGGCTGGTACCGCTTTTCTTGGTATGTTCCTCGTTGGAACTGTTTTGTCAATGGGAAGTTACACGGTGTTTCTTGGTTCGTGTAGTGAAGCTTTGAAAGAAAGAGTACCGAGAATCACGGAAAAACTCACCTGGGTGGCTTCGCTTGTAGCGATTTCGATGGGACTAGCCATTATTTTTAGCCAATTCTTCGGGTTAAGCTTGTACTAAATTCATTTCAACGAGTGATATTATTTTTTGTACCAAATATTATCACCATGGCCAACAATCAGTTAAGTTGAGGTTAATCCATTTTGAGTTAGATAATAGATTCTAGTTATTTTTTTAATTATTTAAAGAGTCAATGATTCTGATGGTATGTCGGCTACAAATTCAATATTCAAATTATTTTTATTTATACTATACGATTGATCTGGACGATTTGGACAGGTCGACCTAGACCCACTTTGGAATTTTGAATAGGTTAGAGACTCAGAGCGGATGGGGTGAACCGTGAATGTTTGTTGTTTTGATGAATTTGCGAACCTGGATGGCTACACTCATCCTGAAATTAAACTGGGGCATAATATTTTTGGGCAGGAATTTTGCCCCCACTAAATATTTAGACAAGGCATAAGACTGCATAACTTAGTACTCTATATTTTATAAGTTATCAATTCATTAACTCTTGAATTGATTTTTATTATATATTAAGAAAAGAAGTAAAAAATTACATTGAAAATTTGGAACAAATTATTTCTCCATTAATTCTGAATATCAAGTAGGTCAATATTTTTGTATCTATAAGTATATCAATACTTTTTAATCAAACTAAAAATAAAAAACTAAACCAAAGAAAAATATACCATTTTAAATTAAAACAAAATCTCTTGTTATCAAATTCTATATATTTTATCATTATAAAGTATTGAGGTTTAAAAAATAATTATATACGGAGATACCTCGTGAATTTAATATTTACATTCAAACGTTTACATAAATTGATTAATTAAAGAATGTGATGACGCAAGGACGGAGTGAAGACCGATACAGTCCATCAAAATCTCACTCTTTTTCTCTTTCTAATAATTAATGTAGACTCATTAAAGTTAACCTACTGCTAATTTCTAAATGAGCAGTATTAATAACAACATTATCCTGCTAATAAAACTGAGCTTGCCGGATACTTATCTGGGTCTAAGCCCAAGCCGTGGTCGGGTCGCTGAGAACGACCCAAGTGGTATTTGGGTCAGACTCAGGTTTGATACATATCAATTTGCTGGGTCTAGATTACAAGCTAAGTCACTGCTGTTAACCTTCAGCCACATGCAATAGACCGAAGGTATCTTCAGAATATTTAACAGAAGAGAGAGTGAGAGTGATGGGATAACTAAATCTATAGTAGTTAATAATTATCACTTATGTAAAAATTAATTACAATTTTATCACAAATAATAAATAATCAGAGTTTTAACCACAACAACTTTCATGAATAGACTAACAATTACATATAATATTATCAACAGAGCACTCTTAAAATTAGATGGTACATAGACATGTAATCTTTCCAACACAGAACAGAATCTACATATAAGGAAGTTAACAAAAGTTATTTATTAACACGTATAAAATAAAAATCAGCGAGCATTAACAAGAAAAGGATGTTGACAAACACCGCATTCAATCGTCTCGGATCCCGAATTTGGAAGTTCAACCTGGAAAGAGCAAAAAAGATGATAAAAATAGGAACAAACATGATCAAATTTCTTGTTCTTCTTATCAATAAAATTGAACCTGCAAATGAACCGTGCAAGTGGGACACACGACTTCTCTCACTCTCCTTCCAGATGAGCCTTTTGATTTTTTCATTGATTCTGTAAATCAAACCACGTGCAAAATTCATAGTAAAGATCTATGACACTAATACATCAGTATAGATAAATGTTTGTTTACCTGTTGATATATTCGCCTTCTTCTCCATTTCCTCCTATCGTAGAGCAACAGATTTACAATAAAACAAAACAGAAAGATGAATGATAAAACCTTACTATAAAGTACAAAACAGATGAATGAAGAAATTAGATGGAACTAAAAAAATCCATATTCATCGTTGCAAGGAGAAACCAACACATGATTTTTACCTATATAATGAACTTTAACAAAAGAAAAATTATTGGGATACTTAGGGAATTTTATAAAGAATATATATTTTTATGGACTATGGTCATGCAAGAAAAAAAATTATATATAAAAGATACAAGGCCTATCTTTGTAGCTACGGATAATTTTTTTACCTGAAGCCTTCTGGCAAGATCCTCATGAGTTCGAGGTCGTGGTCCAGCTAATCTACTGGCAGTTTCTTTTGCTATACTTAGCCTTCGAGTTACATCAATCTGACAAAATCAGTAAATCACCAGTTTGTGACAATCATTTATAACTAGTAACGTACTTTAAATAAACATTTGTGCAATCAACTTTTATTAGGAAAATAATATTGTAATCTTAAGTTTATAACAAATGTACCATGCATTTTTCACAAACTCGAACAGGCTGTGCATCTTCATCTGCAGTAAGAGCAATTCGTCCAGTCGTGCACTTATCACAGAAGATATCCCCACAACTTCTGCAGTGATGCTGACAAAGAAAATACTTTCAGCAATCCTTACTGACAATTATATATAAAGTATTTATGAATTACCCTTCGCAAAAAAGCTCCGAAATCTGCACTGCAAGACATGCATTTCGAAACCACTTCATCTGGAACCTAAAAAAGGCAGACAATCCAATCTATCTTAATCAATAATTCAGTACTTCATAACAAATAAATATTTTGAATTCGATAAAAAAATCTTTAAAGAGAGGACTGAGAATTATTCACTCATATAAGAAGGTCATTATTGATGAGGAAATGGTATAAAATGCGTACAAAATATAAATCTTATTTTAACAGCATCATATGTAGATATCTTATATCTAAACCTGTAAATGGTATATCGAAATCCGTATTCGTATCCGTTTTCGAATTCCGGATCCGGATACAAAAAATGATATCCGGAAATTATTCAAACGGATTCGGATATCTGCAATATCTTTCGTTAAAATCCGAATTCGGTTGATAATTCCAGATATCCGGATATATAAATTGACTTTCGGATATCTGGTCCAGATATCCGGATTTTAAGGTGATTAGTTGACTATTAATTAACTTTATTAAGGGTGATTTATATTTTTAAAATTTTATTAAATTTTTTTTTTAAAAGTTATCCGGAAATTTATCTATGCGTGTTATGCTCTGAGTGCAATTGGGAAATGGGGGAGAATAAGTGTTTGATCCCTCCTAAACTGTTATTAATTATCTTACATTCTTATATACAATTTAGGAGGATTAGAACTTAATAGAATAATAACAGATTATGTTAAGTCTTATCCATTAGAAAGTTCTAGAATTATATCCTAGCTTATTACAAAGAAATTAAAAGGTAATTAACTAATTACATAATATTCCATTATTATATCACTATAGCCCCCCTTAAACTCATCTATGTCTATCGATGAGGTTGGCTTTAAGCTCCATGAATGGTGTTGGCCTCAATGCTTTGGTCAACACATCTGCTCTTTGCTTGGTGCTTGGAATGTGAATAACTTCTAGAGTTTTATTCTCAACTCTCTCTCACAAAGTTGAAGTCTACGGCAACATGTTTGATTTTTGTATGAAAAATAGGGTAGGCAGCAAGTTGTGTGGCTCCCAAATTGTCACACCATACCTTGTAGGGTTTATCAATCTTTAAACCCATTTCAAACAGCAAACTTGCCACCCAATCTAAATCTGCAGCTGCAACAGTATTAGCTCTGAATTCTGACTCAGTGCTTGATCTGGACACTGTTGTCTGTTTCTGAGAACACCATATTACCAGAGATTTACCCATATATACTAGGTAACCAGACTGACTTTTCCTGTCTGTTTCATCTGAAGCCCAATCAGCATCACTGTAAGCTGAAATGTTGCAATTACTGGACTTTCTAAGAACAATTCCCATAAACTGAGTTCCAGTCAAATATCTGAGAACTCTTTTCATCAGCCAGTGAATCTCCTTAGGTTTCTCCATAAACTGAGCCAGCTTGTTTACTGCATATGCAATGTCCGGCCTTGACATTGTTAAATACTGCAAGGAACCAACAATCTTCCTATAATCAGTTGCATTTTCAATCACTTCAGCATCAAAGAAGAAAGGTTGATCATGTTGCATTGGAGTAGAAATAGGTTTAAGGCTTTGAAAATTATGTTTGTTCAACAGATTGACCAAATATAGTTGTTGGTCTAAGAACACTCCATCCACATGCTTTCTTACCCTTATCCCTAGAAAATATTCAAGATCTCCACACAACCTTACTGCAAACTCAGACTTTATAATATCCAGGCACTCCTTCACCTTTTCTGAGCTTGAACCAGTGATGACCATGTCATCTACATAGACTAAAATGTAAATAACTTCATCATCATTTTTCACAAATAAGGATTCATGAGAAAAGCATACTTTGAATCCCATTCTGTCCAAGGACTGTTTCAAACGTCTAAACCACATCCTAGACGCTTGTTTTAACCCATAAAGTGTTTTTTCAAAAGACACACATGCCTTGGGTCCGCTTCCTCTCTGAGAAGCAGGGTTTTGAGGTCTTTCCTCAGTTTCAAACTTTTGGATGGTAGTTGAAGTGAGTTTGGGTCTCTTTCCAGGGTTATGGTAGCCTTGTCTAAATTCCTTCTTGTTTCCTTTACTAGCTTTGCAGAGTTTCCAATTTCAGCAGCCCATCGCTTAATTCTCGTTTTTGCTTCTTTTAGCCTATATTGCAGCCTAAATAGGCTTGTTCCTCTGGTAGATTTCTTTAATTCTTCCATTACTATCTCACAGAAGGCATCATCCTCTAGCCAAGAATTATATATCCTGAATGGTTTTGCCCCTTTCTCTACCTGTGAGAGGATAATAATTATGTCCTTGTGGTCACTTGTACTATTGTGGAATTCTGCCCTAGCCTCTGGCCACTTATTTATCCAAGAATGGTTTATAAAGGCTCTATCTAATTTGGACTGTATGAAGTTTGGTCCAGGAGAATTGTTTGTCCAAGTATATCGAGTAGATGTGACATGTTTGTAGAGTCTATAAATTCAGATGTCCCCCCTTGTGAATAGACTCCCACTCTTGATCTTTCTTTTGAGGATCTAATTTCATTAAAATCCCCTCCTATTGGCCAAGGTGTATTGGGTGTGGGACCTATTTGTTGGATTGTGTTCTATACTTCTATAGAATTCTCCTTTCTTCCCTAGTATTCTTCCCATAGACTGGGGTGTAAAAAATTTCTAATCCTAAAGTATTGGTGGTGCTTCCCTGTTTGGTTGATTTTATTTTTGGTATTGGTGGAATCCTCCTTTGGCATGTTTGAGTCCACTACTTCATTCCCTCTTTTTTGATTAATTATTTTAAACGAGTTTACCTGTTGTTGTGTCACTAAGAAGTCAGATTCAGAAGATACCATATTTGCATTCTCCCAGCTGTGACTTTTGGATTGTTCATCTGTGGTCTGTCTGAATTTGTGATGCTTTCCTCATACTCATACTCCTCCTCCCTGTCTGACAACAGGGACCATCGGTTATAGATATTTGTGTTGGGAGTTTCTTTAGGAAATTTTTGTTTTGTTTTGTGGGTAGTGTTGTTCGTGGTAGATAATGCCAAACTTCCTTCTAACTCTCCCTCCTCTTTATCCTCTTTTTCCAAATGTGATTCATCTACAAAAAAGATTTGTGTGTTTGTTGCGGTCTGTTTCTGCGACTCTGTCCAATCTGACATGGGAGAGATTGCCTGGTCTTTTATCTTGGGTGGCCAAGACCTAACTGCCTCTGCCACATAGCCCTCTTTTACCTGCATTATGGGGGTATGTTTGTACTAGCCTGTTTTCCTTTGGGGTTGTTGGAATTTCTCTGTCTTCTCCTGCCAGATTAGTTGTGTTTTCGGCTGGCATTGGACTGGATGTCCTCTGCATTTGTTTGATTGATGCCCAAATTGTTTGCACTGGATGCATCATATTGGGACCACATCATAAGAAACTTCCAGAGTTGTGTGTGACTCTCTCCCATCCCCCTCATGAAAACTCCCTGAAACGTGAGCAAAACAAAGCAAGACCTCTTCCTCACCCAGACGCGAGCAGAAGCAGAAAACAGGGAGCAAGGGAGCAACCTTCTCGCTAGACACCAGCATAACTTCTTCCCAGATCGCAAGCAGCAGAACCAGGTCAAAAAAAAACGCCGACCAAAAAGCAGACTGCAACAAACCAGTTGGCGAGCGAGCAGGAGCCCTAGCCGCGAGCAGACCCCCCCTCTCCCTAGTCGCAAGCAGTAACCCTGATCACCTATCTCTCACTCATTCTTTACCGCCACCATTCTATTAGAGATGTAAATAAGTGGGAGAGACTAATCCCTTTTCATTCACAATGAGTATCATATATATATACAACTTAATACTACAATAATATATATCATATCAGGACAAATATGATATGATATATATGATATCATATATACGTATCATATCACTAATACTCCCCCCTCAAGTATGATGATGTGAACAAATCAGCTTGTCCTTGAGATCTTTGAAGAGTTTGGGCTTCAATGCTTTAGTGAGAATATCTGCTTGTTGTAGAATATTCGGTATGTGTTGCACAACAAGAGTTTTGTCCTCCATTCTTTCTCGAACAAATCTGAAATCCATGGCTGCATGTTTGATTTTGGAGTGATAAACCAGATTGGCAGCCAAATGAGTTGCTCCTAAATTATCAGAAAACAGCTTGTAAGGTGATTTCAAATAAATTCCCAATTCTTTCAATAGAGAATTAATCCATTCAATCTCAGCGACTGTTAATGCAATAGCTATAAATTCAGATTCTGTGCTTGACCTAGCAACACTAGACTGCTTTTTAGAAGCCGAGGAAATTAAAGAATCCCCAATATATATCATGTATCCTGTTTGACTTCTTCTGTCAACCACATCATTGGCCCAATCTGCATCACAGTATGTTGTAATGTTAAAATCAGCTACTTTTCTCAAGATAATTCTCATGTTTTGAGTACCAGAGAGATATCTCAATACTCTCTTCATAGCAGTCCAGTGAATAGGTTTGGGTTTCTCCAAATGTTGAGCCAATTTACTTACCGCAAAGGAGATGTCAGGACGTGATAAAGTAAGATACTGCAACGATCCTACAATTCTTCGATAATCAGTAGGATTTGAGATCATATCTTCTTCTGAATATAGGTCTGAATTTGCTTCCATTGGAGTAGGAGATGGTTTTAAATTGTCAAATTTATTGAATTTCAGCAAGTTCACAAGATATAATTGCTGATCTAAGAATAGCCCATGTAAATGTTTTTGGACTCTAATACCCAAAAAATAACTCAACTCTCCTAGCTTGTGGACAGTGAATTCTTCACCCAATTTTGCAAGCACTTCATCAACCTTAGCTGTATCTGATCCTGTGATAATCATATCATCAACATAGACAAGTATAAATTGTATATTCAGCTAAGTGCACAAACAATGAAGGATCAGATTGGCTTGGTATAAAACCCATTCAGCACCATTTTTAGTCTGCGAAACCACATCCTTGAAGATTGTTTGAGACCATAGATAGCTTTCTTCAATAGGCAGACGTGATTTGGACATGATTCGTCCATAAAGCCTTTAGGTTGACGCATTAAAATTCTCTCTTCCGATTGACGATGTAAAAATGCATTACCTTGTCAATTTGATTAAGTTTCCATCCTCTTGAGACTGCAATAGTTAATACTGCACGAATAGATACAGATTTTACAACTGGACTGAATGTCTCATTGTAATCTCTGCCTTCAATCTGATTATTCTCATTTGCCACTAGCCTTGCCTTCAATCCGTCCAAACTGCCATCTGATTTTTCTTTGACTTTAAACAGCCATTTAAAATTAATCACATTATTTGTTGGCATCCTTGGTACCAACTCCCATGTGCCATTACTAACGAGCGCATCATATTCTTTCTTCATAGCTGATTTCCATCCTTCATTCTCCAAAGCTTGATTGACTGAAGATAGAACTGAAATTCCAGAAGCTGATATAGACAGCGCATACCTAGTATTAGGCTTCTTAATCCCTGCAGCTCCTCTAGTGAAGGGGCGCCTCTCATAATCAGTTAATTTTACTGATTTTGAAATTGAGAACTCATCTCTAGAGCTTGAATCTGAAGAAATTGGAGAGGATATCTGATCAACTGGATTAATTGGGGAAGATATTTGATCAATTGAAATAATTGGATCTGAATGAAATGTCGGAGTGACATCTTGAGTCTGAATTAATGGACTGTTTTGAGAAAAAGTACTTCTACTAATAGGCTCAGGATGAACAGACTGAGTAGTATGAACTGAATCAGATCTGTTCTCTGGACTTGTGTTCACATCTGTGTTTGCCATTGCATTGTCTGATTGGGAAATATTTTCCATTGTTATGACATTCCCTGCATTCTAAATTGCCTGATTAGAGGTCTGAAAAATATTATTTAATTTCTCACTCAAAGAGAAATCATCTTCTCTGAATATAACATCTCTGGAAATATACACCTTCCCATCATCGGGATTCATAAATATGTAACCATCACATGTGGTCGGATATCCTTAGAAAATGCAAGGCTTTGATTTGTCCTGCAATTTATTAGTTCGATATGAACGTAAATTAGGAAAACATTTACAACCAAATGCCCTTACCATATTCCAGAGACTGTAGAAATAAAGCTTCCAATGGTGATTTGCCTTCTAACAACCGGGTAGGATTGCGATTGTAGATGTGAATTGCAGCCATAAATGCATAATCCCAAAATTCAGTGGACAAGCTAGCATGCTTTAATATAGCAAGTCCAGTGTCGACAATATGTCGATGTCTTCTCTCAACTTTACCCATCTGTGGGTGGGTGTGAGGATAACTCAATTTGTGCACAATTCCACTTTTATTCAGAATTTCATCTAGCTTTAAGAACTCCTTGACATTGTCAGTTTGCAATGCCTTGATCTTAAAATCGCATTGTTTTTCTGCCAACACACAAAATCTGAGAAAACATTCAAAAACTTCTGATTTTGCTTGAAGGAGATATAGCCAATTATAATTTGTCGATGCATCTACAAAGTTCAAATAGTATTTATACCCTTCATTAGAACTACATGGTGTTGGACCCCATACATCAGCGAAAATAAGCTGCAAAGGATTGACATAAATCGTATTTCTTGATATATGTGGATTTTTGTGGATTTTGCTGATATGACAAAAATCATCATTACAAATATCTGAAAATTTAATGATGTTTTTCTTAGCCATTGACTTCATAGCTCTAGTGTGGAGGTGTCCCAATCGATGGTGCCAAGTTCTAGCTGCAGCCTTCCCTTCTATCACTTGATTGTCCTCCATTTGATTTATTTGGACAGGAAGCTTGTATAATCCATCACTAGAATCTCCTTCAATTAGCAACTCTCCTGAATCCAGATCCTTTACCATTACCTTATGTGGATGAAATTCAATAGATACACAATTATCAGTGCAAAATTTCTTTATAGATAGCAAGTTCTTGGATGCCGATGGAACAGATAGCAAATCATTAATAACAAAATTCTTGTTATTAGAAATAAAAGCAGAAGATCCAGTATGTGTAATAGGCATAGGATTACCATTTGCAGCAAAAATCATTCAATTACCTTCATATGGTGACATTTTCTGAATATTTGCCACCTGATTTGTCACATGATTTGTGGCACCTGAGTCTGGATACCAAACAGAATTATCATAAATCATGTTTGCTGATGCAGTGGCTGCCTTAGTTGGGCCAGTAGATGATAGAATTCGACCATGAGTAGGAGGAAATTTGGATAAATTGAATCTATTGTAACAGTTTAAGGCCCCATGTCATTTTCTTGTGCATATTTGACATGGTATAGATTTAAGATCCTTATATCCCTTCTCCTTTACCTCAGTGACAACATTAAGTGTCATAGATATGGAATTTGTTCTTCTGTATTCTCGTTCTTCCAAATCAGTTAGCATAGATTAGAGTTTGCGATATGTAACCTCACCATCTCTTGATGTAACATTCTGGATGAGAGACTCATATTCCTCTCCAAGACCTTGCAAGACAAGTAATACAAGATCTGGATCCTCTATTTTCTCGCCTGCAATTGCTAGTGCCTCCACGAGGGAATTGATCTCCACAATGTAATCGGAGACCGATCGACTCCCTTTCTTAACAGATTGAATTTTCTGCCGTAATGTAAGCACTCGAGACGTAGAGCTCGATGCAAATTCAATCTGTAAAACATTCTATACCTCAACCGATGTGCTACATGTAGTTACATATGCGAGCATCGGTGCAGACATGGCCGATAGTAGCCATCCTTGGATAAATTGATCCTGTTTTCTGGCCATAGCATCCGATAGGTCAATTCTCCCATGGACGAAATTCAGCAGCTCATGTCCTCGCAAGATGACGACGAATTGCGCGCGCCAAGCGAAGTAGTTTGAGCGGTCCATCGTCACAGTCTTCAGATGCTTGATGAAAACGATCTTGGAAGCATCTGAATTTGTGACTCCACTCCTATCAACAGTGCCGTCCTCCATTGCAGCGGAATTCAAGAAAATGAAGGACTGTTGAGGAGAAAAACCAGGATCGGGGAAACTCTCTCTCTCTAACAAACTAATACCATATTAGAGATGTAAATAAGTGGGAGAGATACTCGATCCCTTTTCATTTACAATGAGTATCATATATATACAACTTATTACTACAATAACATATATCATATCACTAATTAGTATCGTATCATATCATATCATATATATGATATGATTAATACTACAATAACATATATCATATCACTAATTAGTATCGTATCACACATATGTATGATATCATATCACACATATGTATGACATGATATATATATGATATCATATATATGTATGATATCACTAATACATTCGATAATCTTTTATGCATATCATGGTTCCAGCATCCACGTATATTTGATAATCTTTTACTGTGTTCGCTTTTACTACGCCCAGAGAGCATCACCAGATTCACCCTTAGCTGGATCCGGCCGGATTTATGTTTGGATCGCAAAACGCAAATCCCAACCTTCGCACCTCCTGACTCCTCCCATCTCCGGCCAGATTTTGGCCCACAACTTCCGGCGACTCTATAAGTACTTTGGATTTTGATTGTCGAATCGCATTTTTCCTTTCTTTTTGAATAAAAATGCTACTTTCTAAATGAACAATTGGACCATTGGGTTTATTTATCTATGATATGATTTTAAATTTAATTCCATGTTAAATGGCAACTGACAACTAGGGGTGAGAACGGGATGGGTTTGGTAACCGGGCTCAGAGCAGATTTCCTGCCCCATTTCCCCGGTCATATTCTGGAGTGGGTCTCGGGGCAGGGCGAAACCCAGACGGGTCGCCCTGGTTAGATATAGATTATTATTTATTAGATATTTACTATTTAGGCTTAGGCCTTAGGCCCATTTTAATTTTTAGATTTACTCTTTAGGGAATTAGGTTTAAAATTAAAACTAAAACTAAAAAAAAATCTTGTTAATTTTATGATTGTTTAATTTTATCTTATTAGTTGTTATAATTGTTAAAATTATTTATATTACAAATTGTTTATAATTCTAGGTTTATATTGTAAATTTTTTATATTTTTAAATTTTTTATAATTTACATTTTGCAGGTTATTCAGGGTGGGTCGCCTCGGATCTGCCCCATTCCACGACCTAGTCATCGGGTCCGGGGCAGGAGGTCAATGAGATCGACCCGCCTTATTCCACACCCCGGTCTTCCTAACCGGGACGAATCACGGGACAGGACCGCCCCGGCCGCAACCGGCCCCGTTCTCACCCCTACTGGCAACCCTGCTTTACTTCAAGTTCCTTTGTTCCTTTATCAATAATCTAATAATTCTAGTCACAATAAGATTATCATGTCATTGAAACAACTCAATACTGTGAATTCTAGATACACAACAAATGCTATATCGATTATCGAAACAATATTTTTTTGAGATCTAGATGATATAAAAAACATACCAAAAATAACTGCAGTAAAATAGAACAAGGAACTTATTTCACCTTAATTCAAAATTTCAAATAATCTAGGCACACAATCAAATCAAAAAGAAAAGAAGTAATAAAATGAAGGGTATAGACTCAAGAAGTAATATTATAACAAATTTTGCAAACTATTAGAGAGGATTTCTTGAAGACATTATTTAAGGAATCATAGGGGAAAAAACATCTAGAAGACTTACCCAGTGATCTTTTTCCTCATTAATAGGCTTTATCTTATTAACAAAATCAAAGAGACTTTTCTTTTTATCAGGTAGTTGTTCAGTTGTTTTGAAGGAATCAGAACTCTTGTTGTCTACATCAATTCCACTTCCAGATCCACCCATTTCTTTAAGCTGATGTGGCAAGAGAGACAAAATATGATGCCTTAGAAAGTGAATATGGTTAGTATTAAAATTCATATTTCGAAAGCATAATATATTTATATTCCTATTTACATTTACTAAATTATTTTATTTTTATTGAATTATGAGTTTATTCTTATCCTTTAGTAACAAACCCCACTCATATTGTTATGGGGTTGTTACTCATCAAGTGTATATAAATACACCTCAATAAGTGGCAATAATACCAAGGATTCATTTGCCCAATATCACAATCGTGTATTTACTCTATCTTCTTTCTTCCTTCACTCTTGGCTCCCAAGATCACATCCGGTTCATCATCATCCAACGTTGATCCTATCTTATCTTGCGTTGATGACGATCATCAAAACACATAAGATAGGCACTTACAAAAAATAAAGCAGTATTATCAATTTTGAGATGTGAGATCAATATTCAAAATAACATGCATTCGTCCAGGACCATCCTCATTTTACATTATTTGATAAAAACTTCCTTTACATTATTTGATATAAATTTCCTTTACATCATCCCATTTATGAAGCTTAAGATTAAGTAGAAAGGGCAAATACCTTGAACATTTGAAACAAGAACAAAAAAATCAAAGAATGTAACCTGAACGGTGGCTGCAGCCACAGTGTCGAGAATGGTAGTCGTAGTATACTTGCTTGATTGTAGCCTTATGCGCCTTGGTTCAATATCAACAGAGCTTTTAGACCAAAATGTATATGTGCATTCTGTCACCTACAAGTGAAAATTACGATAAATAACTTTTACAAGAAAAATCAATATATGATATTAAGTGGGAAAAGTGTGCAGCTTACATCCCATTTTGTCACATTTTCTAGTGGATAAATTCTCAACGTCCTGTTAGTGTTTGGATCTAGCAAGCGAATACCATCCAAACCAATCTGATAAAAAAAATCATTTCTCAATTGAGTCAATTCTTATTTCATAGTAGGTACATGCAGTCAAATAACTAGACAAAAATCTCATGTGAATTTAGAGTATTAAAATGAAAAATCTTAAGTGACGCTCTTCTTACAAGTTGCAGCTTCAAATAATAATAATGAGATATTTATGAGATTTGTACGGATTAAAAAACATCGGACCAAATAAAATTACACATTTGGAAAGAGGCTATAAAAAATCAGAAGTGGTAAAACTAAGGTCATAATATATGAAGTGAATAAATAGAATCATGGAAAAGCTTATCAAAAAGGAGACCAATATCATAATTGATAAGAAACCAGGACTTCAGGTTGAAAACTACACAACAAACCTGACAAATGACATCCATGGTGCTTTGCCCCGAGCTCTCAGCCAGAAGTTTGACACGGAACTTTTGCACCCAACTCTTTGCATCCTGCAGATTATCAACTTTCGGAACAGCCTTTACCATCTTCCCCAAATTATCTCCACTATGCTTATTATCATTTTTCGAGGAAGAAAAGCTTGTTGACCGACCATAATCATCTATCCCCGACCAAGAAGAAGCCGACTTTGTTCCCCTCGCTCCATACGGCTCCGATCTCCCACCATCATACTGATACACTCCATCACCAAAAACATCATCTTGCGCTCCAATCCCAACTCTACTATAACCACCATACCCACCGCCACCGAATCCTCCGCCATCACTACTGCCACCACTCTGGTCAACCCTTGAATCCGCACCGGCACCATAAGAAGAATTGTACGAACCATACGAATTGAGATATTGATTTGACGGTGGAGGCGATGGAGGCACGTATAACGAAGACTGGGGAGTATCGTAGGCTGGATAGTAATTAGGAGGCTGAGAATACGAATTGGCGGCTGAGGAAGGAGGTTGCGGCGGGGGAGGTTCGGTATAGGATTGATACGATTGCTGGGGTGCGTAAGTTGGTGGACCGATCGAAGGATTGGAATTGGTTTGGGGACTATAGAGAGGATACGATTGTGGCTGAGATTGGGAGTAAGGAGGCGCCGATGCGAAGCTGTTGTAGGCAGGGAATTCACCGGAGTTATGATTAGGGTTAGGATTTGGATTTGGGTAATAGGCCGACGAGTAATTGGCCCCTTGCTGTTGCATCATTCCCTGGCGTTGAAGCGATGATTGCGATTTGAGTATGCAAATAACACGATTCTTTATTTATTTTAGAGCCAATTTCGTGAATATCCTCTACAAACAACTCTTTTGCAGAAAAATTCATAAAGTTGAGTTAATCTAAATATGCCCCTATCTCATTCCCAAAGCAAGCTCAAATATATCAACAAAAAAAACTCCTTGGCCCGGATTTCGCCCTGCCACGCTCTTAATTGATAAAGACTATTAAATAAATTAAAAGGAAACTTAAATAAAATCTTAAATCTTTTTTTAAATGTTTAGATTAATTTTTCTTTCAATTTTAAGCTTATGGAGAGAGCCCGAGCTAGCGAGTTTCGAACTCAAGTTTGGACAATTCTTTAACGAGCCAAGTCGAGCCCGAGCTCGAGTCTGGACAATTCTTAAATGAGCCGAGCCCGAGCTCGTGGAGTCTGTAGATCCATTTTTGTATGTGTTAGTACGTGAGCTCGTCGGACCAAGCTCGTCGACCTAACCTATTACAAGTGTTACTCCGATTGTCCACCCCCTCCCCTGATGGACCAAGGGAGGTATTTATAGTGTCCCGTGATTGATCCTGGGCCTTATAGGCCACCCGGTCCCCCTGCGTCTTCGGGCCCTCGAAGGCCGCTCGTTCGGTCCATGGTACCAACAGTATGTTTTCGTTTCCAATTTTGTATGTTATGGAATTACAAGAACAATAAAGCGAATTCAAATCTAAACTACAATTTACAAAGAAATGAAGTATTTCAATTTATTGAATTAAATAATATTCACACAAAACTTGTCGGTTCTCCGCAATTTATCATTCGGATCCATATAAGGATTCGGTAATGGATCTTCTTTATTTAGGCTAGGCCGGATTTGGATTCAAATATACATTTTGCTATATTTTATTCGGATTCTGATCTGGACAATTCAAATGTTTAACAGTGAAGACATTCGATTTTATTTTGATATTATATTGTTTGTTTTTAATTTGGACGGTTTGAATTCTTTGATTAAAATGGACGATTCAGATTGTTTGATTTTATATAAATCTCTTTTTTTTTCCAATGACAATTTATATTAAAAGTAAAATAAAAAGATTACAATCTACGATAATAAAAAAGATAGACAATTAATTAAACAACTAAAAGTACGATAGGATGTGTGAAATAAGTATAACTTGTTAATCCTCGGCTTGTAGGTCAGTAACCAATAGCGAGGCTTCCTCCCACCTTCTGATAGTTGTATCCTCCAGACTTAACCTGTGCGCTTTTTTAAATAAGCGATAATCATAGATGATAGCCAAATCTCGTATGAAATCCCTTGTAACGACTTTTACCGGTTGAGAGAGCCCCTCCTTGTGTCGTAGATTCCTCTCCCTCCAAAGGTGTCATATAAACGCTGCAAGTGCATTCCAATGTAGCCCCCAGCATGGTGCTGACTTCCTGAATTTGGATATCCCCTCCATGATATCACCCACCCTTATATCTCCTAGCTTTATTTCTATGATACCCATAAGTTTCCATAGAGCATAATCTGTCAACCTTATAAATTCGTTCCAAAGAGACCAGCTGAATTCGCAATTGAAGAATAAGTGGGCAGTCGTTTCCTCAACTATATCACAGAGGACACACTTTGCTGGAACCACTATCCCCCAAGACCTCAATTTATCGAATGTTCTTAGCTTACCCCATCTCAGTCTCCATAGACAGAAGGTCATCTTTGAGGTACGGCATGTCCACACTCCTACAGCCAGAGGATCAGAGACGGCTGGCGGTGATAATTTTGCTCTTATGAGGCTCGTTTTTATACTACCGCTGATTGTGCAATCCAACCCTGCAAGGTAGCAAAATTTGATATCCTCCTTGGCTCTCAGGATGCTTGACCATATCGGGGAATCCTTGGGACATAATTGGATTTCCGCCAAATCTCTCCCTTTGAGATAGCGTGCCCGCATCCAAACCGCCCATGGAGAACCCTCATTCCAGATTTTATAAGCCCATTTGACCCTAGCAACTCTTGCGAGTAACACCGGATCCGCCAATCCTAGACCCCCGTCCTCCTTATCCATGATCATTTTGCTCCATGCCATACCTTTAGAATCTCCCCATATGAACCGATAAATAATTTGTCGTGCTTTTTTTATCACCGTCTTGGGAATTTTGAGACATTGAAACCAGTATTGTAGCTTGCCCACTAGGACCCAATTTGCAAGTTGAACTTTTCCTCCATATGACAATGCTCTATTTTTCCATTTTTGAAGATACAAATTTAGTTGGTCGATTAGCGGAGCACAGTCTGCACCTTTGACATCCCTCCCAATTAGAGGCACCCCTAAATACTTAAGCGGTAAAAAGCTTTCCTGGAACCCCATCAACTGCAATAGGTCACCCTTGATCTGCTCACATGAAATGGAGAATATCATCGAACTCTTGGAACAATTAATTTCCAGTCCTGAAGTTTTTGTAAAAACATCCAGCACTGCTTTAACTGCCCTCAGAGATTTAGTAGATGCCTTTGCAAAACATAACACATCGTCAGCAAAAATGAGGTGCGTTGGAGAGATAGCTCCCCCCATAACGAAGGTATCCAATTCTCCACATTTTTCAACAAGATGTAATGATTGCGAAAGGTTCTCCATAACTAGGTTGAAAAGGATCGGTGAAAGTGGATCTCCTTGCCGAAGACCTCTTCCACTGCCAAATTGCGCCGAAGGTTCCCCCTCGATGAGGATAGAAAAGGTCGCAGTCGAGATACACTGAGTGATTAGTCTGACCAGTGCCCCTGAGAAACCCATACTGACCAGAGTTATGCGAATCGCTTCCCAGCTAATTGAATCAAATGCTTTAGTAATATCAAGGCTTATACACACTCGTCTAGCCGTTGCCTTCTGTTTGAAACCTCTTAATAATTCCTCCGATAGGATGACATTATCAGAAATGATTCTGCCCTTTGTGAAAGCCGCTTGATTGCCTGAAAGTAGCTCTGGAGTAACTAACCCAATCCTGTTAGCTAATAACTTAGATATGATCTTATAAATTGTGTTTACCCCGGAGATGGGTCTAAAATCTCGAATATGCGAGGCCTCTGAAAATTTAGGAATGATAGTGATGAATGTATGATTGATGTGCTTTAAGGAACCACGATCGTCGAAGAAATCCTCTATAAGCGACATCACATCTCTCTTGATAATACCCCAGTATCTTTTGAAAAATCCTGCCGTAAACCCGTCGGGTCCTGGAGCTTTTTCCGGACACAGGCTAGAGATCACTTCCCACACCTCCTTCTCCACTGGCCTCCGCGCCATCCAAAGATTCATCTCCTCTGCCACTAGTTTCGGGAACCACCTCAGAGGGTTTTCGGTGCTACTATTCAAAGAATGTCTTTCACGAAACAACTCTTTAAAATAAGCCACTCCTTCCTTTTCCAATTGATCCCTTGTAACTAATGGATTTCCTTGATCATCTAAGTTACACAACATAGAATTCCTCAGGCTCCGGTCCTTGGTTTTTTGGCTAAAAAATCTGGTGTTAGAATCACCCAACTTCAGCCAATTCACCCTTGAACATTGCCTAAGCTCTAGTTCCTCCCTTTCAAGCAGATCCTGAAGTGTTAACTTCTCTTCAACCAGCTTTTGTTGTAACTCATGGCTATCTGGGTCCTCTGTTAACTTTAAAACATTCTTCCCTATTGATTTTCTGATGAATTCGATTTGGTTTTTCAAAGAAGCCTGCCCCTGCAGCCATAGTTTGGTAGAAGATTTTACTAGGCGCGGTTTAGAGTTGAAAGTAAACATAGCGGTACCCTGCAGATTAGATTCCCAACACTTTTTGACTAGCTCCAGGTATCCTTCCTGTCCCATCCAAGTGTTGACAAAACGAAAGGGCCTCTTGGCTTTAGGAATTTGGTGAAAGATAACCTCCAATCCATGATGGTCGCTAGACCCCGTAGTATAGAGGTTACAGATTAAGTTGGGTCAGAGAGATCTCCAGCTCTCGTTTATTAGGACTCTATCAATCCGACTCTCACGTCTATTACTTTCAACTGCACCATTGCTCCAAGTAAAAAATCCTCCTTTCATAGGCATTTCAGTAGTATAAGTACTTTCTATCATCGATTGGAATTCAGTCGGCCCCACGTCGGAATACTCACCTTGTCCTCTTCTTTCGGTGGCACAGATGATTTCATTAAAATCCCCTAAAATTATCCATTTTTCATGGTGGACTGTCGGGTAAATTTTAATTAGATCCTCCCAAAGTAGCTTTCTTTCCGCGGGCGTATTTCGACCGTAGGCAAACGAGATATAGAGAGTTAATCCAGCGTTATTGGAAAACTTGAAATGCATCAATTGTTTAGTGACAAGTAACGGACTGCCCGTCCATATCCTTGGATTCCAAAAAATCCATATCGAATCACCCTTATCAGGTTCCCATGCATTAGAATTAGATAAATGAGCCATGTATCATTGAAAAACTCAGCTGTTTTCCCTTGATTACTTCTCCTGATTCGTGTCTCCAGGATTCCGACAATTTCCAATCTTTCCCTAGCCATTAGTGACAAAACCTCCCTTTTCTTTTTCTTTCCATTGAACCCCCTCACATTCCACACGAAAAGAGCCATCTCGGTTCTTAGACAGCCCTGGTGGGAGTTAAGAGGAGATTAATGTCCAGCAGTGCCGGCTCGAGGAGCCTCTTGCGCTGCCTGTGAGATTAAGAATTGAGTGATTTGGTGCTTCCATATAAGGCCTGGGTTTGGGTTTGGGTTTGGATTATCAATCGTCATAATCGCGGGAATTGGGAGCCCATCCACATTTTCAGCTATTGATGGAGGAGAGCAATCCAGTTGTGGGCTTAGACCCTGTGGACTAACGTTCAGATCTATGTCTCTAATTTGACTCACAATATGATTTAATCTTAATGCCGAGTCCACTGAACTGTCCGAGCCCTCCTCTTCTTCATCCAGAGTATTCATGATCGGGACATTGACTTCCTCTATATGCACTACGACCTCATCCGTTGATTTCAACCTTCTCTCCCTCCTCAGCTGCTTCTGCCTCTGCCTTCTTCTTAATCGCGCAACCCTTCTTTTCTGTGTCCTCGTAGTCCTCTCCATTATGAAGTTAGTGGTTAGTGGTTATAAGGTAAATGGTTAGGTGACACTTTATTGAACCAAATCCAATTACAATTTACACCTGATTATTCATTTTTTTTTTTTAAAGGCGATTTTTATAAAATAAAATTAAAAAAGTACAAAGGATAAAAAAATAATGATGATAAACGAAAAAAACTGAAAACATAGTGTGAATCTCCATCATGTTGATCTATGACCAACTTCGGATCGTGTTTCCAGGTTGAAATAACTCCCGCCTGAAACTTTTAGAACCTTTAAAGAGTTTCAATACGTGTCTTCACTTGTCTTCATCTTTTTCCATTCCTGCAACTGTCGTCTTTTTTCATCCCTGCAACTGTCATCTTTTTCTTCAATCACCTTTTCCATCTAGTAACCCATCATATTTTCTCTTTCATTTCCTAGATTGCATTTGTCATCCGACGATATAACCTCCTGATTTCCCTTCTAGATTAAATCCCTAGTTTTCCATCCTCAAACGGGAAGAAAATTAGTTAAATCTGAAAGTAACTCAAAACGAAATCGAAAAAGCTTCTTGATCTGCGGGCGAGGCCATACAGCGATAAGGAAAAGTGGCGAGAAGCTCTCTTCCCCTTCTCTGAACCCGAAAAGGAGCAACGGAATCACGACCATAAAAGAAATAAAAAAAAATCGAATAAGTTTCAGGAGGCAAAAAGAAGTGGAGAGATAGGGAGTTGCGGGTGAGGATCTAAGACGACGGGGAGAGAGAACGGTGGAGAAAGACATGAAAGGAAGAAGAGAGAAAAAACTTGTCTCCCCCCTCTCTTTTGAGAAAGGGGGGAGATTATTCATTCTTAACGTGCTTAACGGCATCTAATTAAACACCAAACACGGAAACACCTCAAGTGTCTTTAAAAATAAATAAAAAAGTATTAAATCCGAAAAAAACTTATTTAATATCAAATCATGATAACAACTCATCACTCTCTTTCTCGCATTAAATTAATGAAAGCCGGTGATCTCCAATGAAAATTAACACTGATTAAAGAATAAATCATGGGGTTTCTTGGAAATTGGTTAGTTATTATATATTAACACTGATATCTACATCCCATGATTATTATTATTTTATAATATCACATAGATCTAACATATCTAGCTTTGGCTCGTTCCTTCTGATTAGATACCTTGTAATTGAAATCAATGATATATTATGATATTTCTTTCGTTATCAAAAAAAATTGAAAGCCATGTTCGATGATTCCCCGTCAATAGGCTATAGTAGGCTACACCCATCCAATTAAATGTCTAATTCAATAAATATTTTATTTAAAACCACCGGCCGCATCTATTTTTGTGTTACTTTGACTCGTTAATAGCTAACTTCTCATACATTTACCATATTTAATTAAATACAACAGTCATTAGTTATGTTAATCTGTATAAGAAATCAGAAGATTAACTCAACTTATTACACTAAATATTAACTTTTTAAGAATACATCGATCTAGAATTTTTATTAAATTTTCGTTATGGTACATTATGTGAGTATTTTTATTTATATATATTGAAAATGAAATATTTTGTAAAATATTAATTTATGTTGTCATTAATAGTTGTCTTCCTTACCGGTTTAATAATTCTATAAGTCATCTGAGTAGCAGACTGAACGTCTCTTTAATCGATCTCATCCAACCACGTATCAGATAATGAGACCATTCAAACGTCGTATGTTTCGGTGTTTTCATTTTCACTTCTCTTTCAATTGGTCACCGCCCACGACGAGAAAGTCAAGTAAGTCACAAGTCACAAGTCACAACTCACGGAAAAATAAATAAATAAATAAAGGGTCGATCAGTCTCTCTTCTCTATAAATACACCTCCGCCGGCGCCCAACACAGAAGTCGATCAGGCAAGAAGAAATGGGTGTTTCGGAGTTTGTTTTGGCTCTTCTCGACAGTCGGAAACACAAAAGGAACTTAAGGAAGCATAGGCAATTACAGGTACGTATGAGGTATATATCCCTATATATATCATGTTAAATTTGATTTGATCCATCTGAGAATTAAACGTGCAGACAGTGGAGATTAAGATAAAGATGGACTGCGAGGGGTGTGAGAGGAAGGTGAAGAAATCAGTCGACGGCATGAAAGGTGAGAATGCCCGGCTGTTAATTATTTCGAGAAATTAATTAACTAGCTAGCTAGCTAGCTCGCTAGCCAGTGAGTGATCGACGTACTACTGCGTTGTGTATAGGTGTGAATAGCGTACAAATCGACCCTAAGCTGCACAAGTTGACGGTGGTCGGATATGTTGAGCCCAAGAAAGTGCTGAAGACAGTGCAGAACTACACTGGGAAGAAGGCGGAGATGTGGCCTTACATACCATACCACATGGTAGCGCATCCTTACGCACCAGGTGCTTATGACAAGAAAGCACCACGAGGATACGTTCGTAACGTCGTTGATGATCCTAAGGCCTCCTCCCTCGTTCGTGCTTCGTCGACGGAGGTCAGATACTCCACCGCCTTCAGTGATGAAAACCCCAACGCTTGTTCTGTTATGTGATTCGTCATTCAATCCATCGATCGATATTGTAATTACTTTTCAATTTATTTAATTTCCTTTTTTTTACCATGTTAGATTGTATGTTATGGAGAAGCAATTTAATAAATGCAAATTAATAGACAATAAATTTTTGAATCATCAACAATCTTAATAGTTATTGTTATTAATTGAGTTAATCTTCTTGTATACTCGAAACACGGTCTTATACGAATCACATCCACACATGTTTTATATCTCGAGAAAAACAGACGACTAAGATCAAACATCTTACCTTAAACTTATCATTTCTTCAGATGAGTCCATTTTTTATATTTTTTAGATAGGATAGGATGAAGGATAACTCATAAATGATTAATTATTTAGGCCGTGCTTCCACTGTGGAAGCTCGTCGTGCGGAATTGCGGGAGTTCTGAAAGAAAATGAAAAAAGACCTCATCTGTAACCAGCTTCCACTACGGACGTTCACAGGTGAAGCTGGTTGTAATTATTTAACTCTTTAACGGTAACTAAATCTCTAAAATTTAACCTCTTACATAATAATTAACATCACATGATTAATAATAATATACAACATATATATTAATTTTTATATAATAACATATCCATTTTCAAATATCATCATTACATAAAATTAAGTTGATCGAGTTTTTAACTAATTAACTAATACATAATCATAATTCTTCAAAATTGAATTTTTGAAAGGAGACCGTTCTGAGAGTTTTATTGTTCCGAAATGACCGGTGCGCGAGGAACCCATATTTGTTTAACTTGACGTGAAATTTAAAAAAATAAGTCATACAATGAAAAATCAAACTAATTACAATAGATTACACAAATACTAATTAAAACATTCATCTATTAATGAAATCAATAAACATTTACAATATAATTTCATATCATCAATAACTAAAAAATATTTACAATATTCATCTACCTAAACACATTACATCATTTATAAATTTAGATGTGGGCTCTCATCTACTATTGTGATCAATAAATAAATCAATTTTTCAACTAACCTTCTGTAAGGTGTTGGGTCCTTCAATAATTCAACATTATCATCATCCATTACTAGAATATTGAATGATTGAATCAAAGAGTGAATTGATTTATTCTCAAATACTTGTTATCTATTTATACAAGTTTGTTTCTAATTAGGATTAACTGATTCATAACAGATCAGTTATCCTTTACACCCCTTCCCTTAAGCTCTTGGATTTATTCCAACGAGCTTGGTTTGTAAATTTAGAAATTGTTTTGCCGGTAGAGGTTTTGTCAATACGTCTGCCCATTGGATGGTCCCGGGAATGTGTTCCACCGAAATCTCCCCTCTTTCTGTCTTCTCCCTTACGAACTGTAGGTCTATTGCTACATGTTTAAGTTTGCAATGTCCGATTGGATTCTTTGAAATAAATGTTGCACCTAAGTTATCCGAGAGTATTTTGATTGGTTTTGGTGTTGAAACTCCTAGCTCAAATAGCATTGACCGCACTGCTTCAACTTCTTGGGTAGTTACGGCGATTGCGCGATATTCTGCCTCCGTACTTGATCTGGCCAGAGTACTCTGTTTGCGAGAAATCCATGATACTAAAGTTCCGCCTACCAACACAAGAAACCCTGTTCGACTTTTTCTATCCGATGTGTCTCCACCCCAGTCCGAATCGCAATATGCAGTTATGTTGAATTGTCCTGTCTTGCGAATCGTAATCCCAAGCTTTTGGGTTCCCGAGAGGTAACGTAATACTCGTTTGACTGATGTCCAGTGTGTCGGTTTTGGGCTTGCCATGAATTGAGAAAGGATGTTAACCGCAACCTGAATATCGGGCCTGGTCATCGTAATATATTGTAATGACCCTATGACACGACGATATTCTCGCGCGTCTTCCATTGGATCCTCATCGGAGGTGAACTGAAAGTTTGCAGCCATTGGTGTTGTTGAAGGTTTAGTATTCTTCATACCGCAGCTGTTTAACAGGTTTGCAATATATTGAGGTTGAGCCAAGTGTATCCCGTCATCAAAGTATGTAACCTGGATCCCTAAGAAGAACCTGAGATCTCCGAGTATTCTTAGTGGAAATTCTTCTTTTAATTGCGTTATTATTCTTCCGACTTCCAATTCATCCGATCCTGAAATTACAATATCATCAACATAGACGAATAAGTAAGCTATGAATTTTTCTTGTTGAAGAATGAACAATGAGGGATCTATAGCTGATTCTTTAAACTTTAAGTCAACGAGAAATTTTCTTAGTCTCTGAAACCAGCATCGAGGTGACTGTTTTAGCCCATAGAGAGATCTGTGAAGGAGACAGACGTGATCGGGCTTGCTTGGATCTATGAACCCAAATGGTTGTGATACAACGATTCTTTCTTTTAATTCACCGTGTAGGAACGCATTTGAGATGTCAATCTGATGCATTTTCCAACTTCTTGATACAGCAATTAATAGCACTAATCTTATTGACAAAGGGCGCACAACCGGACTAAATGTATCCATGTAATCAGCTCCGTAAATTTGTCTCATTCCATTTGCCACAAGCCTTGCTTTGAAGCATTCGAACGACCCATCCTCAGTTGTTTTAACCTTAAATACCCATTTGGTATTAATAACGTTGTCCCCTGTTTCACGTTCAACTAAGGTCCAAGTATTATTTTGTTGTAAAGCTTCAAATTCATCTTTCATCGCTCTTTTCCAGTTTTGGTCTGAAATCGCGATTCTTGCCGATTTGGGGGTTTGAATGTCGGAGGGTGCGATGGCCAGAGCGTATTTCGGATTGGGTTTATAGATTCCATCCGATGCTCTGGTTCTCATTCGTTCATTTATTGGTGCCTCACTTTCAGTTTCTGGATGATCTTCTATGTCGTCTTCGGCGTCGAAGTCATCCGCGATTGATCTGAAAATTGGTGATGCTTCTGTTGTTTTCTGAAGTTCGTTTTCCGACGGACCCCTTTCTTTGTTGAAGACGACGATAGCTTGGGTCTCCGTTGTATTATTTGGATCAGCAACTTCTGGAATTGGGGCATGCGTTTGGTCCGAAATTGGAGCTGAAATTGGATCTGAAATCGGGTCAGCAATTACCGGAATAGGCGGATCTGAAACCGGGTCAGGAGCCGGGTTGGGAAACAAGCCAGTATTCACTAAAACTGGGTCAGCAGTCGGGTCTGGATTTGATTCTTGAATCGGGTCCTCATCATTATTGGTAACCCCTAATTCTTGGATAACTGTTGCATCCTTAATTTCGGATTTGCTGTTTGGGCCCAAGTGTTTTAATTGAGTTGTATGTTGAATATGATCCATAATACCTGTACAATTTTCTCCCTGATCCCCATAGTATTCTATATTCAAGGAAAAATCGTCCTCATTAAAAATTACATCTCTGGAAGCAAAAACTTTCTGATAGCTGGTTCTAGACACAGATAACAGTTCTGTTCCATTGAGTATCCTACAAAGATGCATTGTGCAGATTTTGCTTCGAGTTTGTTCTTGCGATATGGCCGGAGACATGGATAGCAGGAGCACCCAAAAATCTTAAGACGATCATACTCTGGTGATTTTTGAAATAAGACCTTCATCAGTGATTTGTTGTTCAAAATGGGTGTTGGATTCCGATTATACAAATAACTCGCGGTGACAACTCCGAAATCCCAAAAATTATTTGGAAGATTTGAGTGTCGTAATAGAGTAACCGTTGTGTCAATCAAATGCCGATGCCTACGCTCTACTAGACCCATCTGTTGATGTGAATAGGGTGCTCTACGCTCTACGTTCCGCCAACCGTTTTCCCAATTTTAGAAACTCTTTTGCGTTATCTGTTTGAACTGCTAAAATTTTTCTTTCGCATTGTCTTTCTGCCCATGTTCTAAATCTTTCGAAAATCCTATGAATATCGGATTTTCTTGTCATTGGAAACACCCAGTTAAAATTGCTCCCGGCATCTACGAAGTTAACATAGTAATTGTACCCTTGAAAAGATGTAACCGAGGCTGGTCCCCAAATATCAGAAAATATCAAATCCATTGGTTTATATATTGTTTTGCGAGTGGGATGTGGTAGAGCATGAGACTTTCCAAATTGACATGATTTACAGACGATCAATGGTTTAGAGTTTGTTTTTATTATTCCTTTCTTCTCAAGACTCAATATATATTTTGAATTTAAATGACCAAGTCGGCAGTGCCATTTGAAATGATCTATTTTCTCGTAATTATTTATGGATCCCTTGTTCCATTTATTCCTCATCGGCAGCTCATATAAACCATCACAAACTCCTCCTTCCAGCACGATTTCTTTAGTACCCAGATCGTGCACCCGAACTTTCTGCGCATCAAATGAAATGGATACATTATTATCAAGACACAACTTATTTACTGAGATTAAATTTCGTGTTGCTGTAGGAACAAGCAACAGATCACGAAGAATGCAAGTTAACCCGTTTGCTTCAATTGTACTCTGGCCTGACCTTGTAATCAACATTGGTGTACCATCTGCTGTACAAATAGAATCTCTACCAGTATATATTTGTGAATGCTGGAAATTTTCACCTGAGTTGGTAATGTGGGATGTGGCCCCTGAATCAGGGTACCACATGGTCATCACCTCATTTGCATTGTGTGCCACCGTGTTCACAGATCCGCGTTTTCCACCAAACGACCCACTAGGCCCATTTGCTGATAGAGTGCGACTATGATTTGGAGGAAATTTTGTCAAGTTTATTCGGTTGTAGCAATCGATCGCGGCATGGCCCTTGCGAAGACAAATCTGACAGCGTATGTCGAATCTGGAGGATTTGTTTGTTTTAGTTGCTACATTTAATTCCCCAACCTCAACTGTTTTGGGGTTGGCCTGCCTTGAACTCATCCTCAAGTCTTGGTCCATTAGTATTTCTCCTAATTGTGAGAACGTGAGATGTGGATCGTAGCGTGTTGTGACAGAGGTGACAAATGCCTCGTACTCGTCGTTCAAGCCTTGGAGAGTGCTCAACACAACCTCCGACTCTTTCAAAGTTTCGCCAGTGGCTGCCAAAGCGTCCTTAATTACAGCAATTTTGGCGATGTAATCGTCCATGGACAGCGTGCCTTTGCGGACCGATTGCAGCTGAAGCCTAAGGTGCATCTGTCTGGCCTGCGTTCCAGATGCGTAGAGCCGCTGAAGCCCTAACCACGCACCGGCCGAGGTGCGATGAGATGCTACTTGCGGGACTATAGTCGTTGAAACTCCCGTTAAAATCCAGCTTAGGATAAGTTGATCCTGTTGGATTGTTTCCGGCGAGGACAAAGCGACGTCGCCCCTGACGTACCCGATCAGATCGAAGCCTCTCAACATCGCTGAAAACTGAGCCTCCCACGAGAAATAGTTATTTCGGTCGAGAATGACGCATCTGAGGGGTTTTGTCACAACTTTAACCGGTCTGACCGGATTCGCAGCAGAAGATACTGCCATGCTAGTCGTCATTGGAGAAGACGACGATTGCAGAGGCGATTTGCGCGAAGACTTCGATTTACGATTTGCGGAAGATTGCAGAAGATTGCGATTTGCGGAAGATTGCAGCAGATTGCGATTACGTCTTTTAATTCAATTTGCGATGATTGCGATTGTTCTTTTCCCAATTCACCGTGTAAGAAGATCGTGTAAGCGGAAGATCACGATTGCGATTTGCGCGAACTGAAGACTTGCGAACGGCGATGGTTTGCAGAACGGCGATGATTTGCGCGAACGGCGATGATTTGCAGAACTGCAGACGTGCGATGATTTGCAGACGACGAACGGCAACGGAAGACGCGATTTGCAGATGCGCGAATGGCAACGGAAGACGCGATTTGCAGACGACGCGATTGCTATTTGCGATTTACGGAAGACGACGCGAACTGCAGACGGAGATTGAAGACGACTTGCAGGCGACGTGTGTGCGATTTGCGGAAGACGACTTGCAGACGATCGCGTTTTGCGGAAGATTGTGATTTTTGTTATCTAAATGAGTCCAATCATTTAAATGAGTCCAGCGATTTGCAGACGGCGATTTGCGCGATTGCAGACGACGACTTGCGGAAGATTGCAGCAGATTGCGATTGCGGAAGACTTCGATTTGGGAAGATCGCAGACGACGCGTACTGCAGACGGCGATTGCAGACGACTTGCAGATGACACGAACTGCAGACGATATGCGGAAGAACGCGTTTGCGGAAGACTTCGATTTGGGAAGATCGCAGACGACGCGTACTGCAGACGGTGATTGCAGACGACTTGCAGACGACGCGAACTGCAGACGATATGCGGAAGACCGTGTTTGCGACAGATCGCGTTTGCGGAAGATCGCGTTCGCGGAAGATTGCGGAAGATTGCGGAAGATTGTGATTTTTGAAATTTTTCAAGAAATTCCCAACGACTTCTTAGCTAAATGATACCATACTAGAATATTGAATGATTAAATCAAAGAGTGAATTGATTTATTCTCAAATACTTGTTATCTATTTATACAAGTTTGTTTCTAATTAGGATTAACTGATTCATAACAGATCAGTTATCCTTTATCCATATGCACATTTTTATCAATTGGTATAACTGATAATCCTTTAATAAATCGAGCATGTATTGTTCACATAAATGCCTTGTGGCAGATAAGTTAACTCGAGACCCAAGAAAAACTTAAGCTTTCCAAAATCCTTTATGTGAAAAATTAACATGCTTCAATTGTTCTTTTAATTTTGATATAATTCGATTATCACTTCCCGTAATAATTATGTCGTCGACATACATTAATAAGCGTGTGATCAGTGATTTCACTATCTTTAGTGTGTGTAAATAGTGAATAGTCAATCGTTGACTGGTCAAAATTCATCTCTAATAGTTTTGATCTCAAATTTGCAAATGAGCTTCGTGAAACTTATTTTAAACCATACTTAATCTTGCATATTTGTCATTTAGGTCTAATAGTCCTTGATGTGGTTTCATGAGTATCTTCTCATTTAAGTTACCTTGTAGAAATACGTACATTATGAACATTCATTTGGTGAAGTTTCCATTTCTTTGTTGATGTTGTTACTATCATAGCTTTTACGTACAATCACTAATTTCGCAACTGGAACGAATGTGTCATTGATCACAATCAATTCCTTTCGCTTGTGAGAGCCCTCTAGCGACTAATCTTATTTTATATCTTTATATATATGGATCAATCACTTTTGTATTTTATTTTGTAAACCCATTTTGATCGAACAAGTTTACGATTCATTGGTAGCTTTACCAATTCCCATGTGTTTATTTAATTCCAGTACTCTTAGCTCTTCACTCATATGGCATTTTCCATTTTAAGTGTTCATTTGCCTCTTGGTAAGTGTTTGGCTCTTGTTCACCGATCATCAATCTTCTTAAATAACTTTTTGTGTCTAGGTGTGAATTTATTATATATAGTTCATTTTCTTCTGAATGGGATGTCTAGTGTTATGCTTTCTTGTCATTGTTGAACATATGAAATCATCATCCTTAATAGGCACACTACAATTCCTCTTAGGATTCTTTCTTGTATTTATGGGGTAGGTGTATCTGAACATGATTTCTCAGATTCTTTAACCTTGTCAATGTTAGTAATATTGAATCAGTTAGTTAGTTAGTTAATTATTAGTGTTAAAATATTAAAACTAAGTATTACTCCTCAATTAAAATTTAATTAAACTAAGTATTAGGCATGGTTTAATTAAATTGTTAAGATTACTAATGAATTTTATTTCAGGTTAATGGACCAAGCCCAAAACTCAGATCCGGCCCAGAAAAGAAATAAAGATATCTAATGGAAGGATCAAGTTGCAAATGTTAAATAGTTTTGGGCTGTAATAAAATAAGAAACTTTTATAAATAGGATTTGTAAAAGTTACAATATCAATTCAATTTTCAAACGATTATTTCTTCCCTCTTTTCTGTTAAACTACAGTTAGAGTTTCTTCCTCAATCCCCCCTTCCCGTCGTTCTCCATCTGGTGATCCCCGGCCTATCGTCGGAGATACTGGATATAATTTCGTGTTATATGGTATCATTGGTCGACTCTGGGAACTCGCTGCTGCTTTCATTCTCTCCAGTGCGCTGCTGCTGCTGATTTCATGGATGCTGGAAAAGAAACAAGCACAGAGATGGAAACTTCTGTTGCAATTGAAAAAAAGCCATTCGATCTGGAAACAGCTTTTACAACCAGGTCATCTGTATATTTCTTACATTCTAGCGATAATCCGAGTAATAAAATTGTAAATGATCTTCTTAAAGGTCAATCAAACTACCCAACCTGGTCCAAAGACATGAAACTTTGGTTAGTAACCAGAAGAAAACAGAAGTTTATTAATGGAAAAGTCTCTAGGCCTAAGGATGAAAACTCAGAAGAGTTTGAGGCCTGGGAGACAGTAAATGGGGTAGTTTTTTCTTGGATTATTAATGCTTGTGATAAAAATATAGCAGCATCTATTAGATCTTCTGAGAGTGCTTATGAAGCCTGGGAAATTTTAAAAATAAGATACAGCCAAGGGCAGGCACCTCTGAGGTTTCAAATTGGTCAAGAATTGGCCAATTTATTTCAAGGAGACATGTCAGTGAGTGATTACTACATAAAATTAAAATCAGCTTGGGATGCCTTGCAAGATATTAGTAAAATAAAGAAATGTACATGTGGTGTTTGCACATGTGGAGCTATTGAATCTTGGGAAGAAGAGGTTGAACAAGACAAAGTGGTTAAATTCCTTTTAGGTTTAAATGAGGAATTTTTAAATGTAAGAAGCCAAATATTGGCTGGAAAAGAAATTCCAAATATGGATTCTGCATTTTCAACAGTAATTACTGATGAAAAGCAAAGAGGGGTTACCATTAAAAAAAAATATAATTATGAAAGTACCCCCATGGACAGTGCTATGGCTGTAAGAAAGGTTTCTAACATTAGGAATGAACCTTTCAACTCTGAGAAGTATAAGTTCAGTAGGAAAGGAATTAAACTCAATTTAAAAATCAGATGTGACCATTGTTGGTTTTATGGTCACACCAAAGATTCATGTTATCATCTGACTGGATATCCTTCTGAGAAAGATGCAGCTAGAAATTCTTTCTCTGCTGCTAAGAAGTTCAAAACAGAGCATGCTAGTTCAGCTATCACACACACCATTACTGATGAGGAATATAAAATCATGCAAAACATGTTCCTGAAAAATACAGGTACTTTTTTTAATGATATTAAAACTAATTTAGCTTGTTTTGCATATAAATCTTCTAATTTTAAATGGATTTGTGATAGTGGTGCCTCACAACATATGTGTGGAAACAAAGAGTTTTTCGTTAATCTTAGACCTTCAAATAAAATTAGAAGAGTCTTATTACCTAATGGTGATTGTTTTTTAATTGAACAAGTTGGAGAAATCATACTTTCTCCAACAATAACTTTAAAAAATGTATATTACATTCCAGACTTCAAACTAAATTTGATTTCTCTATATAGAATCATAAAAGATATGGATATATGTATTTTTTTGAATAAAAAACACTGCCTTTTTCAGGATCCTCACAGCAAGGATCTGATTGGACAGGGTAGTGCTGAAAATGGGGTTTATACATTTGATAAAGAAGAAGTTTGTTGTGTTGCTCAAGACATCAAACTATGGCATGCTAGGATGGGGCATGTATCTTATGATAAACTTAGAATGTTAGCTGAAAATTCATGTAATAGCATTAGTTTTTCAAACAATTCTAAATCAAATAAAGAAATCATTTCTCTATGTGATATATGTCCTTTGGCCAAACAACAAAAATTATCATACCCAAAGAGTATATCTCAAAGTAAAAACTGTTTTGATCTTATTCATGTTGACATTTGGGGAAAGTTTCCAATACCAACATTTGATCAAAATTTTTATTTTCTAACTATAGTAGAAGATAAAAGTAGAACAACTTGGGTTTATTTAATGAAAGATAAAACCAAAGTTTTTGAGATAATTCATTTTTTTATC
>LFYR01000829.1:88521-145464 GCA_001185155.1 Zostera marina
CAAAATAGTAAAGTTGAGAGAAAACACAAAGACCTATTAAATATTGTTAGGGCAATTAAGTTACAAGCTGCCCTTCCAATCAAGTTTTGGGGTTTTTGTATTTTAGGAGCAACATACATAATAAATAGGACTTGTTCTAAGTCTTTAGAAAATAAAACACCATTTGAGATTTTAAATAAAAAAAAACCTAATATCATGTTAACAAAGACAATTGGATGTCTTTGTTATTATGATAATACCAACAGAGAACATAAGTTTTCTGTAAGGGCAAAAAGAGGTGTTTTTTTAGGATATCCACAAGGAACAAAAGGATATACAATTTTAGATATTGAATCTCAAAGAATAGTAATAAGTAGAAATGTTACTTTTAAGGAAATGGTATTTCCTTTTAAAACAATTAAAGAAGTTTTTTTAAAAGAAAATCAAAACAAATGCATCTTTGATGATTTTATCTCAAAGATTTATGAAAACAATCATAATCTAAAAAATCAGATTATAAATAAATTTTCTGATGTAAAGGATGATAAAACTAAAGAAGTATTAGACAATAATCTAATACAAAACAAGAATGATAATTCTGAATTCATTATAGATGATGAGATTGCATCTAAAAATGATAAATTAACACAGAAATCATTAAAAGATAAAATGTTAAACAGAGTAGATAATCTTGACATATTAGTTTCAAATGATGGAGTAGTTTATGATAATACAGACACATCTCCTAAATCATTAAACTCAGGAGAAATTTCAGACAAAAACTCTGATAAAAACATCTCCCCTGAGTCATTAAAATCAGGAGAAAGTTCAGAGAAAAATACTGATTTTTCTGATAAAAACATCTCCCCTGAGTCATTAAAATCAGGAGAAAGTTCAGAGAAAAATACTGATTTTTCAGACAGAAATAGCTCCCCTGGGTCATTAAATTCCAGTGAAGATATGCAGAACACTAATATCAGTGTTCTACAAAATTCAAGCATACAAAACCCTCATATAGAAGGTTCTGATTGCTTAGATAATGATTCTATTAAAATAAATATACAGTCAAATGAAGTTAGTTCTGAAAAACAAAATATCACACAAATTAGAAAATCAATTAGAACACAACATTCATCTAAAAATAAAGATTTTTATTATAAGGAGGATAGTGATTATGATAGTGCCAATTGTAGCACTAATCACTCATTAAACAAATACATATCATATAAAAAGATAAATAAGAAGAAAAAGGAATATTTAAGAAAAATTTCTATGAGCAATGAACCTCATAGTTATGGAGAAGCTTCTAAAAACCCAAATTGGGTAGAAGCCATGGAAAAAGAAATGCAAGCTCTCTTGCTAAACAAAACATGGGACTTGGTATCTCTTCCACCCACAAGAAAACCCATTGGATCTAAATGGGTTTTTAAAATCAAATATAACCAAAATGGGGAAATAAATAGATACAAAGCTAGGTTAGTAGCTCAGGGATTCTCCCAAATAGAAGGTTTTATTATTTTGCTCCAGTAGCTAAAATAACAACCATTAAAATACTAATCACAGTAGCTACTACAAAAAATTGGAATTTACATCAAATTGATGTAAATAATGCCTTTTTATATGGTGATTTGAATGAGGATATATATATGAAACCCCCACCTGGCTTTCTTAAAAAAGAAGACCAAAGGGTATGTAAGTTAAAAAAGTCTCTGTATGGACTAAAACAAGCTTCTAGGCAATGGTTTGCCAAGCTTAAAGATACATTACTGAAAATGAATTTTAAACAATCATTTTCAGACTATTCCCTTTTCATTAAAGAGTCCACTGAATTTGTTCTATACTTAGTAATATATGTGGATGACATTGTAATCACAGGAAATAATGAGAAGGAGATAGAAAAACTGAAAAAAGATCTGAAAATGTATTTTAATCTAAAAGACCTAGGAAAATTACATTATTTCCTAGGAATTGAGGTATCTTATTCAGATCATGGAATTTTTCTATCTCAAAGAAAATATACCCTAGACACCTAGGGAGTAAACCATCAAAAATACCAATTGAAAAACAAGATTGGAGGCAAGATAAAACAAAACCATTAAAAGATCCTTTTAAATATAGAAGATTAATTGGAAAACTAATCTATCTAAATACAACAAGGCCTGATATTACATTTGCTGTTAGGACCCTAAGTCAATTCATGGAGAAACCCACTGAATTGCATATGGAGGCCATTTTTAAACTCTTAAGGTATCTAAAAAAATCTCCAGGACAAGGAATCATGATAACCAACAATAAACCTCTTATATTAAGAGGATATTGTGATGCTGATTGGGGTTCATGCACCCTAACCAGGAGGTCAGTAACAGGCTTTTGTGTTCTTCTAGGAGATTCTTTAATCTCATGGAAGTCGAAAAAACAAGAACTAGTCTCTCAGTCATCAGCAGAGGCTGAATACAGGGCAATGACTAAACTTTCAAGTGAGATAACTTGGGTAAATCAATTGCTAAATGAACTAAGAGTTTATAATAATAAACCAGTTCAAATATTTTGTGATAATATAGCTGCCATACATATAGCAGAAAACCCTGTTTTTCATGAAAGAACCAAACACATTGAAAGAGATTGTCATTTTACAAGAGAGAAATTAGAAAAAGGTTTAATTACTTTAAAATCAATTGGTACTAATGACCAATTAGCAAACATCTTCACTAAAGGAGTTGGAGAGATAGAAATGAGTAATACATTGTTCAAACTAGGTATAATAGATATTTATGCCTAGCTTGAGGGGGGAGTATTAGTGTTAAAATATTAAAATTAAGTATTACTCCTCAATTAAAATTTAATTAAACTAAGTATTAGGCATGGTTTAATTAAATTGTTAAGATTACTAATGAATTTTATTTCAGGTTAATGGACCAAGCCCAAAACTCAGATCCGGCCCAGGAAAGAAATAAAGATATCTAATGGAAGGATCAAGTTGCAAATGTTAAATAGTTTTGGGCTGTAATAAAATAAGAAACTTTTATAAATAGGATTTGTAAAAGTTACAGAATTAATTCAATTCAATTCAATTTTTCAAACAATTTTTCTTCCCTCTTTTCTGTTAATTCAGTTTACGCAATTTCTTCTGTTCTTCCCTAATTCGTTTCAAGAACCGGCGTGAAGGTGACCATTCCAGGCCATTCGTCGAAGGAAGCTCGCCCACGTTTGTTTTATATGATCAATTTACAACACAAAGATTGAGATTAATTCGACTAATTACAATTATATGTGTCTCTGAGTGATATTTTTACATCTTGTAAAAATGTAGTCTTTGTTAAAAAAAACTAAGATCATAGATAAGTATTACAGCTTCTAATTTCATGTATTTAGTAGTTAATAAAACTGTTATTTTTTTGTTATCAATTTATATTTGTCTAAGGTCTACTATAAATACTTGTGAATGTTTTTGTATTTTCAATTTTTACTTTCTAGTTTATAATAAAAATCTCTCTCAAACTCTCTTTACTCTCAAACCCTAGTTTTTCAATCTCTCATCCCTACATTTGCGATCTATTTAAGTTTTCGATCTTCAACCAGATCGCATACGAGCTTCTACAATAACGTCCAGTACGAGTATTCTCGCTCAACTTAAATACACAAAGATATTAGTTTAACTGATTACATTAACTATTTCAAGTTTTTATTTTTAAATATTGTAATAAGACCATAGTTACTAGACTATTCAAATATAACAAAGTGATCAAGGGGCTTTTTGCAATAACACCTATAATGGCACTTTGGTAATATAGAATGTCTAAAGGACTAATTATAAAGGTAGTTAGGTTGTTAGTATATTAGTAGTATAAATATCATTTAACTAAATGTAATACACATCAAGTCTAATCCTCTTAAGACTGTTAATCTTTCAACTATTTCTTTGTGTAAAGATAACCTAGGTTATCATTTTTTCCCTCCTTACTCTACTCGATCTGAATCACACACGATGATAGATCATCCGATTCTCTACATGGTATCGAGAGCAATCGATTAATCGCAACTGGGAACCGTCTTCTGTTCAACTACGTTTAGGGGCATCGTTTTCTGTCCAAATCTGTTCTAAATTTCTGTCCAAATTTGTTTCCAAAGTTTGGACGTTTTTCTGCTTCAAAGAAATTAGACAGATTTTGTCCAAGATTGGGCCAAGTTTCTGTCCAAATTTGCTCCAATTTTCTGTCCATATTTGCTTCCAAAGAATGGGCGTTTTCTAATTCAAAAAAATTACAGATTCTGTCCAAGATTGAGCTAAGTTCTGGGTTTAAGTCTGCTTCCAAAGGTTGAGCATTCTCTGTTTGAAAAAGAAATAGATAGATTCTGTTTTTCTTCTTCTTTTCTTTAAACGAGATGGCAGCAAATCTGGTAAATCAACCGGTCGTTTCTTCTCCTCATTCCTCCACGCAGCCTGCAGCTCCTGTGATCCCACAAATAATGTACACAATAACCTCTCTCTGTCCAAATCTTCTGGTCGAGGGGAACTACCTATTGTGGAAGAACCAGTTCGAGGGAGCGCTGAGCGTGCACAAATTGCTGCCCTACATTTCAGGGAAATTGACAACACCTGCGCCAAAGCTTGATAATGGGGATGAAAATCCAGAATATGAGCTATTTATAACCAATGATGGAATAGTTCTATCACGGATTAAGGCAACTGTTTCAGCGAAGATCCAACCTCTGATTATACCGTGCAAAACAGCTTATGAGGCATGGCACACTATGGAAATTGATGTTTCCCCGATAGAGAAAAATCAGGTACAAGGACTTAGAGATCAGATGAGGATTTTGAAAAAATTATCAACCATGATTGAGCATGAAGGAATATCTTCTGAAGTTCAAATCAATCAAGCACTCACTTGCTGCAGCTGGATATGCAATGACAGACGAGAGGGTAATTGAATATGTACTGAAAGATTTGAATTCAGACTATCGGATCTTTAGAACAACTCTGAATCAAAGAGAGGTCTTCCTCAATTTTTCTCAATTTTCTGATCTCCTAATTAAGGAGGAGACTCTTACAAAGCAATTGGAAAACAAAATAGAAAATGAAGCTCCATTTCAGGTAAACTACTCGAATTTCAATAAAAAATTTAATAGAAATTCAAAATATAATTCGAGCAGAGGAGGCTATGTTGGAAAAAAAGAATTACTCTGGTTTTACAAGCGACCATCAAAAATCAGGTATAAAGTTTAATAATTTAAATTCTAATAAGTCAGAAATTCATGTTGTTATATATAATTCCTAAACCTATAGCTAAAAGTGACTTGCCTCCATTACTAGTTCTACCTCCATCACAAGACACATCCCATGGATGTCAGATCTGTGATAAGAGAGGAAACCTTGCAAGGAATTGCCCGGAGAGGGGCAACTTAATTTGCAGCTTTCTGTGTGGACTGTCCATCACCTGAAGAAGAAATTGCAGTTAATCATGTTGAAGTGACGGATTTGGATTGGTGCTTAGACTCGGGTACCACCAATCATATGGTGTCAGATGAAGCACTTTTCCATGAGTTCACTGAGGATTCAGGTAGGGGTGTAGAAGTAATTGGAAATGGAGAAAAGCTAAATATAACTAAGATCGGAAAAATTAGTTTTAAAATTAATTCTCAAGTGTTCATTTTAAATAAAGTTTTATTAGTACCAAGACTAAAGAAAACTTTAATTTCATCTCAAAGGCTATGTGGAGATTTACATTGTTACATACATCTTACCCAATTTGGTTTTATGGTTAAGGACTTGAAGACTCAACTGATACTTTTTTCTGGGATTAGCAAAGGAGGACTCTACTATTTTTCAGCCTCAGGAGATCATGTGTGTAATTTGGCAATAAAAACTTCTATTGAAGTGTGGCATAAGAGGTTGGGCCACCCAACTCAAAAGATTATGAAGAAGCTAGAAACCACTCTAGACATAGATAATGTAAAAAAAAAATAGTTTTTGTAATAACCATCCAATGGCCAAAATGAGCCAAATTCCTTTTCAATATTCTAAAATGAAGACAAATAACCCTTTGGAATTAATATATATTGATCTTTGGGGACCTTCTCCAATAGTGTCAAAATATAATTTCAAATATTTTGCTACAATAGTAGACAGTTTTTTAAGATTTACTTGGATATTCCTATTAGAAAATAAAGCTGGCTTTACAGACATCTTTATAAAGTTTCAAAAGAATATTGAGAATCAATTGGATAAAAAGATTAAGATAATACAAACTGATGGGGTGGTGAATTCCTAAGTACAAAATTAAAAGAATGGCTTACAACCCAAAGGTATAACTAATAGACACTCTTGTCCCTACACACCACAACAGAGTGGTGTGGTGGAAAGGAAACACAGGGACTTGCTTGAGATAGCAAGAGCCTTGTTTCACCAAAGTGGGATTTCTAAAATATATTGGCCAGAAGTGATATCTGCCTCAGTATTATTCATGATAAACAGACTTCCTACATTTGTATTAAAATACAAAATATCATATGAGTGTTTAATTAAAAGAAAACATGATTATAAGATCATAAAGGCATTTGGATGCATATGCTTTCCTTTAATTCCTAAACAATTTAGAAACAAGTTTGAATATAAAACAAAGAAGTCAGTGTTTATTGGATATTCAATAAAACACAAATGCTATTTATGCATGGATATTGAAACTGAAAAAGTGGTAATATCAAGACATGTGAAATCTAATTAAAGTTGAATTTCCTATGATTAAAACTAAAACTGAGGTCAAAACACAAAAAGAACAATTTAAATCATCTAGTACTATTATGACATTACCAATTGAGGGTATAAGAACTGTTAATGAACATTGCAAAAATAACTTAAGAACAAATCAGGAACAACCAATAAGCAACCCAAGAACAACTCAGGTAGAAGGAATGATTACCATTCCAAATCAGGAAGGTAATATACTAGTTATTCCAGGACCAGAGATAGACTAAACAACATTCCTAACTTACCAGTAAAAGAACTAGGTAATATTCCAGATATACAAAGGAAATAGCCAATTTAAATTAGTGAGGTTATTGTTCCCACCAACACAAATGGATATGCACTTAAGGTTCAGAAAATTCAAAGCAGACAAAATCCCTCCTCCATGGGATTAAGAAGGTCTGTAAGAATTAAGAAGGCCCCAGATTTGAGTAATTTTGAATGCTCAAGTTCTGAGTTGGTAAAACAAGAACCAACTTGCTACACTCAGGCAATTAAGGAGAACAAATGGAAAATTGCAATGGCTGAGGAACCAAGGTCAAAACCAAGAGTGATGGATCTATAGATAAGTTTAAAGCAAGATTAGTTGCCAAAGGGTATAGTCAAGAAGAAGGTGTAGATTATACCTCAACCTACAGTCCTGTAATTAGAATGAATACAGTAAGGACCATAATATCAGTGGTTGTAACTCAAAACTGGGAACTAAGACAATTAGATGTCAGGAATGCCTTTCTGAATGGTTTTAAAAATAAAACTGTATACATGAAACAACCAGTAGGATTTGTAGATAAAGATCATCCTAAACATGTATGCCTACTAAACAAAGCATTATATGGACTGAAACAAGCTCCTAGAGCTTGGTACCTAAGATTAAAACCTTCCTTATAGAGAATGAGTTCCAAAATAGTGTATCAGATACTTCATTATTTTTTAAAATCAAATCAAAATATAAGATCTATATTTACTAGTGTATATAGATGACATAATAATCACAGGCAATTGCAATGAAGATGTAAAGAGATGTGTGGACCTTATTTGTAATAAGTTTTCATGTAGAGACTTAGGGCAACTAGGAATGTTTTTGGGAATTGAGTGTATTAGACAAGGCGGAGTAATAATACTAAGTCAACAAAAGTATGTGAGTGATGTATTGAAAAAATTCGGTATGAGTAACTGCTCAGCCTCTAGAACTCCTTTTCCTTTATCTCCTAGGCTCACAACGAAACTCAGAACACCTCTAGAAGATGCAAAAATTTACAGAAGTATTATAGGATCTCTACAATACTTAACACTAACCAGACCTGATATATCATTCTATGTTAACCACTTAAGTCAATTTCTTCAAGAACCCACTGACATCCAACTTCAATCAGCAAAGAGAATACTGAGATATTTCAAGGGGACAATAAATCTAAGTCTGAGATTCACACCATCAAATAAACCAATCAACACACCAGTAGCTTTTTGTGATTCTGATTGGGGGACCAATCCAGATGATAGAATTTCAATTTCAGGTTTCAGCCTATGGTATGGTGGAAACTTAGTTGGATGGTCAGCAAAGAAGCAAGACACTGTGGCAAAATCCAGTTGTGAATCAGAATATAAGGCTTTGTCAGGGATTGTTTCTCAAGTAAAATGGTTTTGTCAATTATTAAGAGAGCTAGACATTAGACTAGCATCTTCTCCCTTAATTCTATGTGACAATAAGTCAACCATTTTTCTAGCCAAAAATCCATCTTCCTCAGGAAAGACTAGACACATGAATATCTCACATCACTTTGTGAGAAATTTGGTTAATAGAGGTGCTATTAGGATAGAATATATTCCATCTAACAAACAGTTTGCAGATGGGTTTACAAAAATATTAGGAAGTGAATTATTTTATAGACATAGAATCAGACACAAGCTGATACCAGTTGAAACAAGAGCAGTAAGAGAACAGTGAAAATTACTAAGTTAAGTTTAAAAAAAAAACTTAGTAGTTATTGTTATTATCATGTGGTTTTTATTTCATTTTATTTTGTTCATTTTTTAGCTATGTTGTGTGTCTATGCTTTAGGGTGTGAACTTACATATATTCATAGTAAAATTTAAATGCATATGTATGTGTATAGAATATGTTTGATGTAGTTTCATTTCATACAGGTACTGCTAAAGAAATCAAGTTGAAAGAATTCTAGGATTCAAAAGAATCATCTCAAGAATAAGGGGCAGATAAGCTGGAAACATATCAGGGATATGACGCGGCTGTCTAAAGTTTAGTTTTGTGTGTGTAAAGTGAGGTTTGAACTGGATTGGTAATAATGAGCTAAAGACTCTCCAACTAAAGAATACAAAGGTCAAGCGAAGCAGATGAAGTCAGGAACATGACTAATAGAAAGGGAAAGATTTGACTTATCAGCAAGGAACTGGTACACTAGTTACTTGACCTGATGGAAAGGTTTTTCCAGAAAAATAAATTTAAAGAGGAGCAAAATATAGATCCCACCTGGTTTTTTAGCCCTACCATATGCTCAATTAATAAGCAACCAAATCTGAGCTATAAGCATGTTCTTTAATAGGGATATGTGCCATCTTCTAGAGCTAAGTAGCCCCAATTATAAGTTTTATTTTTAGCATATGTCATGAATAATTGTTAATTATGATAAGCATGATGCTAGAAATGGAGAGCACAATATAAGGAAGGGAACAATTTATGCTGAAGGAAGGAACAATGGGTGAACAATTCATGTTCATGATAAGCATGATGAAGGAAAATAGTAAATTCAAACTAGACACGATTCAAAAGAACAAATGCGTGAGTAATGTGTTTATATGTTCAACAGATTGTAATCTGTTAGTGTTTTCTTCAAAAAGTCAATTAATTGAAAAATTGAATGTTTGAGAGGGAATATAAGAACAAACTATAGTTACTAGACTATTTAAATATAACAAAGTGATCAAAGGGCTTTATGCAATAACACCCATAATGGCACTTTGGTAATATAGAATATCTAGAGGACTAATAATTATAAAAGTCGTTAGGTTGTTAGTATATTAGTAGTATAAATATCACTTAACTAAATGTAATACACATTAAGTCTAATCCTTTTAAAACTGTTAATCTTTCAACAATTTCTTTGTGTAAAAATAACCTAGGTTATTATTATCTTCTTCCTCCTTCTTACTCTATCTACTCCATCTGAAAGTAATCACACATGAGGATAGATCATCCGATTCTCTACAAAAGTAAATATAATTTTTTATTTTACAAAATCAAACCATTCGTCTCTCAAAAATCAAAATCGAATCATTATCGGTAACTTATAACACTATAACGGTTAATTAAATTCCGTAATTTGAATGAAAAATTGTTTGGAGTTTTAACATAAATAAAAAAATTTTGGTGCAAATAATTAAGTTGATATAAATAAAAAACTTACCAAAAGTGTGAATGAAAAAAAGCCTAAATAATTTAGCTTTTAACTTCTATCGAGTCTATCTTCACCTGTGATCTCCTCCAGAGATTTTCCCTTCGTCTCCGGTAACAACAGTGTGAATAGAAGGCCCAAAATATTACAGGCCGTGAGCACAAACAGGGAGTTTCTCACCCCAATTCCTTTTGAGTACCCGTGATCTGTCTTTGAGCTGTCTTGATTCTGTGCGGCATAGAGGAATCCAAAAGCTCCGATGATTGCACCGGCCTTACCAGATGCCGCCGATATCCCATGGCAAGTCGACCGGAACCTCGCTGGGAATATCTCGGCGGGTAGTATGAATGTCGTCGCATTCGGTCCGAAGTTTGCAAAGAAGAAAGTGCAGGCGTAGAACACAATAAACCCAATTCTATTCGCCGGTATTTTCCAGAACTCGTACCAGATGGCTAGAATCCCCATCGATAGTGACATGCAAGCGAATCCGATCATCTGAATTTTAAACCTACCGATTCTATCGATCAGTCCGACTGTGACCCAGTAACCTGGAACTGTACCGACGAGAGCGATGATAGTCTGAGCTTTGGAGATGTTATAGACTTCTTCTATAGCGTTCATCGTTGCCGGGTTTTTTAGCCAACCGATGGCGCTAAAGATGTCCTTCTGGAAAAGATTCTGACTGTAGAACGCGATGTCGAGAAGAAACCACGTCGTCGTTGTCCCGAGAAGGTGAAGACCGTGCTTCCGTCTGAATTCTTTGGAAAAGAGTCCAAACTCGTTGTTAGGTCTCCGGTTACGATCTCCCGACGGGACGATGGATTCTTCGTCAATCGTGATCTCAACTTGCAACACATTTAACATGTCGGAGGTGGCTTGTCTGGTGTTGTTGGCGACGAGTGCGGTGTACCTTGGTGTTTCCGGCATTTTGGAACGTGAGTAGTAGGTAACTGCGGCGGGAATAGCTCCGATCATAAGAATAATCCGCCAGACGTAGTCCGCTTGCGTCACGGTAGATCTGACGGGATCTACGGAATAGGGCGGTACGTGGTAACTCCTGTCGAAAACAAAAGAAACAAAAATGGCCACTATTCCCCCACCGAGAATTCCAAACCCTTGCATGGCAAAAACGGCAGCAACGAAAGCCCCCCGTGTTTTTTTATTAGCGTACTCCGACATGATGGTGGCGGAGAGAGGGTAATCTCCGCCGATACCAAATCCAAGCCAGAAGCGGAAGAAGCAAAGAGTAACCATGACGTCCTTGGGAGAATTGCCGAAAGACAAGCCGGAGCAGATGGAGCAAACGACCATGATCATGAGAGTAAGGCCGTAAACTTGTTTCCTCCCTGCCTTATCCCCGAGCCATCCGAAGAAGAGCTGGCCAACGAACGTCCCGCAGAAAGCGACGCCGTTTACGGCAGCAGAGACGTTGGGCGGGAGTGATCCAGGAGTTGGAGAGCCGTCAATGTGGTAGTAGATCCGACCGAGGAGCTTGGTGACTAGAGAGATACAGAATAGATCGTATGCATCGGTGAAGAAACCCATGCCAGAGATCAAGATGGTCGTGAAGTGGAATCGCTGCGTCTTTGCTCCGTCCAAGGCAATGAGAACATCTAGATTATTTTCCGTCATCTTGAGAGATGGATCGCCGTGTCGTAAGTCGTCGTATGTGATTTGATCAAGAAGAATATAAGAGAAGAAGAAAATAGCATGTAATTTTAATACGTACATTTTCCTTGGCTATCTTTTAAGCTATTGGACCAAATTAGCGTCTTCATAGACCATGTTTCAATCTTATTGGATTGAATTGCAAAATCTCTGCTTATGACAGTCAAAACTTAAATAAATACAATTTTTTTTGTCAAAACCAAATTTCGAGATTAAAAAAATATCTCATTTTTGATATAAGTTAATTCAATAAACAAAAAGTGCCCCAAAAGGAACAATGACAGACAATGAAGAGAAGGTTTCTCAATCTCTCTTAAACAAAAAAGGTTTATCAATCTCAATTGTTCATTGATTTTAATATATACTTTTATATTTGACCCTACCCCAGCATGGAAAAAAGATCTGCCGCTGTGATCGCGCGCCGGTCACATTGAATCAACAGTGATTGGTTGATCCTACTAACATCGCTCGGTTGAAGTTGGCTAGCTTGTGTTCATCTTTCAGCTGACATTGGTTTTGTTTTTTTATCATCACTTTCAGCTGGCATTGGCTAGTTTTTGTCGCATCAAATCAAGACTTTGAACTTTATTGATGCTGTAGATTATAATAGATTAGATTTATAGCATTGTCAAAATTGAAATCAAAATCGGAATCAAAGGTATTATGTAGCTTACCAGAGTATATAATCCCCACTAAGCGCTGTCTTTCCATGAATCCATTCAGGTGCAAGTTCCTGAAACAAATCAAGCTGTTCTTCAACTTCACCTGCAAATTAGAATGCATAAAGATAGCAATGTAAAACACCAGACATTTTCAGATATCACTAGACACTTTCACAGTAGTAGTAAAAAAGGGAAGTGAAATGGCAGATACTTACATTTATCAACCATATCAAATTGACTTGTGATTATCTTGCTAATGAGTTCCTCCTTTGTGAGGATCGATCGATTGGCTGATTGGAATATGAGGTGGATTATATCAAAAAGCTTGGGCAAAGAAGCAATCATTTTCTGTCTTCTCTTTGATTCAGCAACTCCCTCTAGCTGATCATCCAAAGCTCTTCTTTCTTTTTTTCTAATTGAATGCAAGAGAGATTTTGGTAGAAAACCGAGAGCTGTATCACAAGAATCATCATCTGATTGATTATATTTTATCGGTGATAGGGTTAAGGGTCTTCTCACACTACTCTTTCTTCCAGAGGTGGAAATGTCATCTTTCGAATTCGGTGTCTGTAAATTTGGTGTGAGTGACAATTGAGACTTCGATGGAGTTGACATAGCCTTTGTTGGAGTTCCATCTAAAATAGATGGAACTTCTTTAACAGGATGAATATTACAATGAGATTTTAACTTTCCTTCTTCCTTAACTGAAACTTCAAGATTTTTCACAGGTGGTTGGCTTGTTGTAGTTAAAAGGACCGAGGGTTTTGAACCTGTAAGCTTTGTACCTGGCAATTCTTTAATCGACACTAGTTTGGTCTTAACCATAGGCAAAACCTTCTGCGAAAATCTTCTTTTGAAGGATCCAGAAATATGTGAAGGAATTGCAAAAGGCATCCCTGGAATTTCATTTACCAATTCAGAAGATGGCAAAGAAGGAGACACTGCAGGGACAATATCTTCAGTTTTCATAGGAGGCATCTTAGGCTTTTTATAATTGAATGGTTCTGGCAATTCAGCTTCAGGTATATCATCTTCCTGAATCAATAAGAATTTGTGGCATTAAGTCAATCTACTAAAAGTGCTAATCATTCTTAATCTATTAACACTGCTTGAATAAATCAATATATACCTCTGAGTGTCCTTTAGAAAATTCTTCAAGGCGAGTCCGAAAAAGTTTTGCAAGGAATGAATATCCACTTTCTTGTTTCTTCTTAATAGGAGTGCCTTCAAATGCATCGACAGTTAGGTTAATTAGTAGATCCGACTTCATACAACATGTTACATCATCACGCAAAAGAACCTTCTTTATCAATATTGCTTCAGGTAAAACATACTTCAGCTGGGCTAAATGCTGGTAAGAAAACCTCCTGAAAGCATAATATGGATGAGCATACATTAAAAGAAGAAGTTGAAAGATAGAGAGGAGACTAAAACTGATACCAACCTGTCAGTCAAATATTCAATTTTGGGGGAAATGTTTAAGACAGTGGCCATTTGCCCTTTCAACTTCAGAAGTCTGATTGAGGTTTCCATACATTTGAAGAACTGTGCCAGATTCTCATATCTGATGATATTGCAAAAAATGAAGAAAAATTTAATGAAATTTATCCAAAATAGAATCGAATGATCTAAAAAATTAGCAAAATGGCAATCGCAACAAATCTAGCACGAAAACCACTGATCCTTAATAGGAAAAGGCAGAAAAAAAACAAATGGTTTAAGGTTTAACTATTAACTAGGTTTCAACTTCAGCAGTCTCATTGAGCTAGGTTTCCATAAACTTGAAGAAATGTCTTAGATTCTCATCTGATGATATTGCAAAAAATGAAGAAAAATATAACGAAATTTGTTAAAAAAGAAAGAAATAATCTAAAAAATAGCAAAATGACAATCGCAACAAATCTAGCATTGAAAGTTAGAAACCACTGATTCCTAATAATAGAAAAATGGAGAAAAAAGTAAATGTTTTAAACTTTAAAGTCGATTAACTGTTAAAAGAACAAACACCAAAGAAACGAAGAGAAAGAGTCGTACTTTTCCGGAATCTTGACGGCAGACACAACAGTCCCCTTAGAAGGAGGCTTCGGAGGTATATCAAAATCAACCGCCTCCCCAATCTTCTTCTTATTCTTCTTCTCAACCGCCATGAGCTCACCATCTTGAGCGGATTCCTTCTCCTTCAGCACGATCTGCCGCTTGGCAGATGCAGCCTTCTTCACTTCCCTCAACGAATACACCACGCCTCGACCCCTGGGGAACCGCGGTGGATCGATCGGCTTCTCCGGAGTGACGATCTGATGAAACAGCGTGGATCTCGATTGGGATCGAGTGATGATGGACTTCTTGACCGGCGAAACAAGTGACGACGAATGGCCATACTCCTCTTCCTGTACAGATCTTGATGGCGCATCGCCTGGGAGATTGAAATCTTCCATGCTTTTAAGGAAAGAGAGAAGTGTGAAGGTTTGGGGATAAGCGGGAGGTATATATAGAATATTGATTTAGTGTGCCATGACAGCAATCTGCGCTGAGGATTCTCCCCCCAACGGATCAATTTGGCGGGAAACTGTTTTGCCGCCAAGAGGTCATTACTGATAAGGCCTTATGGGTTTAGGGTTTATCAGTTTTCCACTCTTTCGGCCCATTACGATTTAATAGTAAATAGAAAACTCTTAACTCCATCCAACGATGAACACGTTAGATCTTAAATGAACGGCTGTGATAATTCCACGTGACAGATATTATTCCTAAATACATAATAAAACCTCGACGGTCGAGTCTACTCGTCGAAGCGATAACCGGTAATAGAGTGAGAATGGCGTCTCGCTGCATCGCATCGATATCCTCCCTCCCTCCTCTCTGCCGATTACCGGCAAGAAATTCAGCGCCGAAATTCCTGTTTGGATCTCATGATCGAATTTCCATGGCCACCTCCCGAATAACCAGCATGGCTGAAATTCTCTCCACTTCCAGGAAGTCGCTACCTAGGCGGTCGGTTCAAGGTTTAAATCATAATACTCTTCCTTCTCATCATATCATCGATTAAAGATCAGAACAGGTTTAATTGCAGTGGGGTTTTTATCAATTTATGTTTCTTCTTATTATTCTATGAATTTATATGTTCGGATTTTGGTAGACTAGAATTGATGATACAATAGTGAGATTATTTTCTATATAGAAGATAGAGAAATATTTAATAGATGAATTTTGGTGTCTAGTAGTGAGATCAGCTGCTTCTACGGCGGAATCTGTTGTGGAATTTGATAAAATGGTTGCTCCTACTGAGAGAAAATATTATATGCTGGGTGGAAAAGGAGGCGTTGGAAAGACTAGTTGTGCCGCTTCACTTGCGGTGAAGTTTGCAAACAATGGCCATCCTACCATTGTGGTATCTACAGATCCTGCACATTCTTTGAGTGATTCTTTTTCTCAGGTAAAAGGTTCTGCATATACAAACATGATGTATAAATAGAATAATAATTGTTATTTTAACTATTTATTGGTGATTTAACATAGAAGTAGGACTTTATAAATGTCTGCATTTGGATGATTTCACTATATATTTGGTTGCATATTGCTTAATAGGATCTGAGTGGTGGCACGTTGGTACCTGTTGACGGACTTGATTCTCCATTATTTGCTCTTGAGGTGAGATAAATATTTTAAAACTAATACATTATCTTCCAAAACTATTATCGGTTTAAGACATTAGTTTTCATTTATCTGAACTTGTCTATCATCACATAGTTAAGTCGTTAAAGCCTTTTTGTATAATACGTAAGTTTCAAAGTTCACACCTCATCTACAGATACCAAAATTTCCACTTTGAATTTATTTGGTGGTGTAGTTTTTAAAGTTTCTGAGAAGTCATCATGACATGACCGCCTGAAAATATTAGGAATTTTGCAAAATATACCCTGAACTTATACATATTTGCCAAAAAACCTGTAATTTCAGAAATATTTAAAAAATATATATACATAAAGTTTAAGACCTGAAATTAGTAACACAAAGTAATAGACTATTAGTCTAAAATTTAAAATGTAAATAGTAAAGAACTAAAGACAGTTTATAAGACTTCTAAAACTTCTAAAACTCTTCTTCTTCCTCCTCAGTAAATTCATCCTCTTGTCCAAATGTTTGAGAGGGTCCTCCTCTACTATATTGTCATTTAAATGGGTTATTGGGTTAGGCGGATCCGACCTGGATCCGCCTAATCCGCTCCAGCGCATGAAGGCAAACGCCTACATGCGCTGGAGCGCATGACCGCCTATGTGACGCCTAGGCGTCGCATGAAAAACTATGGTGAGGAAAATCTTAGAATTGTCTTATACACCGATCATAACATCAAAAAAATCTAAACTTAACATTTTTTTCATTTTAAAAAATCATACTTTTTCCCGTTATATTTTTGTTCAGGTTTGTTAACTAGAAAAAATTTCATAGATAAATCCAGAAAAGGCCAGGGAAGAATTTCGTGCTGCAAGTCAGAAACCAGGAGGAACTGGTGTTATGGATTTTATGGACAGTATGGGTCTTGGGATGCTTGCTGAACAGGTGAAGACTTCCTTAGTGCTTGTTTATTCCCTACTTGATTTCATTTTTTAAACCGTAAATGGTCCATGTTCCATTTGAATTCTGAAGTTATAGTACTTATTATGTAAAATTTTCTAAAGCATACGTGAAGTGTAGTACTTATTATGTTCTATTACGAATTTTCTTATATGGTCCATATTCTGTAGACCATCTGATCAGCTTTACATTGTTAATTTCTATATATGTATACTTATACGTTTCACATATAATATTTTATTCGGTCTCATTGATTATTAGTCTATTACTAACTATATCGCATAATTGATCAAGTTAGGGGAATTAAAGTTGGGTGAGCTGCTGGACACGCCTCCACCTGGATTAGACGAGGCCATAGCAATTTCCAAGGTAATTAATTAATTGTGCATATGTTATTCCATCTGCCTATTTTTAGAATTGTATATTTTATTATTTTTCCAGGTTATCCAATTTGTTGAATCAGAAGAGTATAGCATGTTTAGTCGCATAATATTTGATACTGCTCCAACAGTAAGCAAACTGAAGTCTAATCTATCTTTTTGTATCACAGTTTTTTCTCATTATTTATTAAGTTTAACTTGTTATTGAAGGTCATTTTCCACTTTCTAGGGTCACACACTTCGACTTCTGTCCTTACCTGATTTCTTGGATGCGTCCATAGGCAAAATCATGACGGTAAATATTCAAGTTATTTCTTCTTCTTAATATTAGTACTCTAACAGTCAAGTTCTGCATTTTTTTCTTCTTCAAATATTATCACCTTTCTATTTCTCCAATAAAAAGGATTTTCCAATATCTAAACTTCCCATCACATATCTAGGTCTTCCAATAATGGGGAAAAAGAAATCATATAACCAATGTTGGAAATTGATTCAACCAATAGAAGGCATGCTCTCCAGATGGAGTGGCAAATGCCTCTCTAATGGAGGATGGCAGAGAAATATACTTACTGGACCCAAGGAATTGCCCTACCTTCCTCAATCTACAAGAAAATCTAAAGATTGGCCTTCCAGTTTATCTGGGATGAAAGAAAATAAATACCTTGGATAAAAATGGTGCTACACAAGGAGGAAGGGTGGCTAGGATTTTTTTTTAAAGTAATTAAATTTCATTAAAAAAATAAGGCTAATGCCCAGTTTACAAAAAAATAGAGTATAGAAATAGAAATAGAAGTAAAAAGAAATGAGCAAGAAGCTCATTGACTCTCTCCCATTAGCTATGTAGTCTAGTTATATAGTAACTAGATACGCTGCCTCAGGAGGTTGGTCTCTCATACTTCCATCATAGATGTCTCCAAAGGGTAACAATAGCTCTTCTTGTAATACACTGAATCAAAGGAGTGACTGGTGTCTTTAATGACCTCCTTAAGGACTACCTCAGGAGGCCTACTAATGTGTTGTCTATATCTTTTATTTCTTTCCGTCCATATATGCCATGACAAGCACCCAATAGCATTCCATAGTAGCCCCCAAGGGGGAGAGTGGTGCGTAATCTTTTGTGCTGCCTCCGTCAGATCCCCTAATCTAATATCTGAACTGGATTGGGTGGGAACTGGAATATTCATTATTTTCCAGAAGACGAGATCCAGGTGTTCCGTCAACGGAATTAAGAGAGATCTGGAATAAGAACAGTTAAAGAAAAGATGACTCTTAGTTTCATCTTCCAGATTGCATAACAAGCAAACAGGAGGTACTTGTACTCTCCAACTTCTCAGCTTTTTGAACGTGTTTAGGTGATCCCATTTCACTCTCCACAAGAGAATAGAGAATTTTGTCGGCATCTTCGACCAAATTCCCTCAGCTATATCTTTATGCTTTCTATCTCTAATACTTTCCACCATTCCCCTCAACTTGCTTATTGGAGTACCAGATTTCCACACAATCGTACTATTGGCCCTACAATCCAAACATTTATCCACTAGGTTTCTTTCTGAGACAAAAGCTTTCCAAAAATGTGAATCCACAGTAGGTCTGATTTGTATATCATTAAGCGTCTTTCCTTTAATATACCTATCTTTGATCCATTTTACCATAATAGAGTCACTCCTATCTCAGTACTTTGAAGCTCTTTTAATATTGGTTGTAGTGGTGATAATAGGTAGGTCTCTAACCCCTAGACCCCCTTCCGCCTTGGGAAGGACCATTTGGGCCCACGGGTCTAGGAGTTAGGAACTGATGCAGTGCATGGTTATAGTAATTCCTATAACAATATTATAGAAACATCACAAGTATGGGAATGTATGGCCTTAATGAAGATCAGGGTGGTTCTGACAACAATGAATTTTCCCATGATTGGCTTGACCAAGGTCATGCCAATTCTCCTCATTTTTAGAAGAATCTGACTCACATCATTTGGGCTTCCTATTACCAATGATGTGAGTATAAACTATAAATACAATGGGCCCATGGAGTAGGAGCATTATCGATTATTGTGCAAAGTGCAAACTAAAGGTATTACTGTCCTCCTACTTTATTCTTTACTCTGTCTACTGTTCTTGCTTCTACTCTGTTTTCTACTCTCAATCTTGGTAAATTCCAAGAACAATCTCCCCGATCTAATCAGGAGATATTATATTACATCTTCTTCCGTTTAATCCGTTCTCATAGTCAGTTGCTAACTTGCTACATCACCTCCTGAGACTCAGCTCTTAGTTACTGGATCACTAAGAGCTCAAGCCATATTGGAGTAAGTTGATAGTGTGGAATCCACTCTATCAACCCCACCACATTTTATTTCTTGTCCACTTGTAATTTTAGGGTACTACCCATTATTATTATTAATGATAAATATTTAATATTTGCAAAAAAAAGAAGGGATTGCACCTCTGCATTTACATTTAAAATGGACACCTTTTAATTTTTAATTACAATTATATATAATGAGTTGGTCCTCATCAGAAATTCAGAATCAAGTCCGATTAGAGATGGGATATGCCCCAAATATAGAAGGTTCAAATTTAGACATCACACTTCTATTGAAGATAATATTTAGAGCGGCCGTTGTGGATGACATCTCCTGCATTCATATTTGGATCGTCTCAAGTCCGAATTTAGAAGGAGCGAAGAACCTTCGTTAGACAACATCTCCATTGCTCATATTCGGATCTAGCCGTTAGACTCGATTCCCAAACTATCTCAAGATGGGATTTAGAGTGACTGTCTTTGGATGCCTACCCCTGTCCCACTTGATTAGATCCTTTGGAAGAAACAAACACCTAATTTCCCAAAGGTAATCTACATTCTACACTAACAAGTAACAACCCGATTCACTGTGATGTCTCGATCCCTACTGGATTGACCATCATCAATATGGAAACTAGTTAATGCATATTTTCTATCTTGAAAAAAAAATCAAAATATTTGGTATTTTCCGGAAGCACTAGGGATTCTTCAATATTTTCCCTAATTTGGACATTTCAATGTTTTTGTCATTTCCAACAAATTTTTTTTTTCAAGAAGTAATGTTCTCATTTAATAAAAATGAAGGGTTGTGTACTTGTGTCTAGACTCCTGAGTATTGAAGAAGAAAAAGATAAAATACGAGAGATGGTTAATCCGTCAACACTTTCCTATATACAAGCATTTGTAGCACCTAGTGATCTAACAACTAAGTGATTTGCCTCAGAAGGTTGATCTTTCAAACTTGCATTGTGGTCTCCTCCAATTAAGAGATATCTTTTCTTGTAGATCTCTTGTCTGAAAAAAGGCTTGTGTCTGATAATTTTCTGAAATAATATTTCGGGGGCCTTAGGATATGTTGCTTCAGCCTTCTGTTCCTCTCGAACCAGTCGTGCCTAGCAAATCTCCCTAATGCATTCCAGTGAAGACCTCATGGAGGGGAGTGGTGGTTGACCTTCTGGAAAGCCTCGTAGATGTCTCCTACCTGATGGTTAAGTGTGGGTGTGGGGGTGTTTGAAATTTTCCAGATTGTTTTGTTTAAATGTTCTGCGACTTTGAGTAGGACGGTTATTGAGAGTTCACAGTTAAAAAATAGGTGGCTAGTGGATTCATCACTCTTCCCATATATGAGAGAGGCATAAGGTCTGAACTTTACCCCTCAAGCTCTCAGAAATTCAGCATGGTGGAGGCAGTGTTCTGCCTTGATTCTCCATATGTGACCTTAGTGGCCTAAGGATCAAGAATTTGGTAGGCATATGTGATCATAATCCCTATTGCTAGTCTGTCCTTATTGACCTTAGTTCTGGTTGCTACTTGCTTCTTTGATGGAACCTAGGATAATTTTACTACCCCAGCTTTCTATCTTAGGTTATAGTTAGTTCCACATACCAGACATGCATTTATCTCATTCCTGGCTGAGAGAAGGTGCATCCACAATGTTGAGTCAATGGAAGGCTTGCGCTGGATGCTGTTAAGGTTTTCCCCTTTTATGTATTTAAGTTAGAGCCAGGTGGTGAGAACTGAGAATTGATGGATTTCTGTCCCAAAACTTGGCAGCTCTCTTAATCAATGGAATTCTCCTCACTCCCAAATTCCCTTCATTTTTGGGGAACACCGTTAGGGACTATGAGATCCCTTCCCTGCCATTCCAAATAAACTAATATGTTGATTTTCCAACTTTACTAATTACAAATTCAGAAAGGGTGACACCTTGTGCCCAGTATGTGTTGTATTTGCTTGCAATGATCCAATTAACTAATTGTATTCTCCCACCATATGAAAGACAATGGTTGTAGGATTTTTTCTCACCTGAGATGGGAGGACTTAAGTATATGATTGGGAGATTCTTAACAGGAAACCCTAAAGATGTCATGGAGAACTGAGTTGTCGTTACATACGTTGGAGAAGATAACATTATAACAAAGCTCTTTTGTGGGTTCACCTCAAGTCCTATAAATTAGATGAATTATCTTAGGATGCATTTAATCAATTTTAGGGATTTGGGGTTAGCTTTGGAGAAGAGGAGGATGTCATTTGTATACATTAGGTGAGATATGATGGTGGCCCCATTCACCTAATAAGGTCTAATCTTTTTACTCTTACCTGTCTTTCTATAAGTCTACTAAGCATATCCAAAACCATATCAAACAAAATAGGAGAGAGGGGGTGGAGGAGCCTTCTACTAGGAATGAGAAGGAGGCAGAGGATATGCAGTTCCTAATCATAGAGCAGAACAGAGTAGAGAAACCATAGGCTTTCAGTGTGGTGTTTATGGTTTCCTACCTGATAGTTCAAAGGTTTTCCTGAGGTCTATGCTAAGACAACATCTTTTAGGAGTCGTTTTGCGACAAAACCCATATAGTATTTAATCTTCAAGTTGGGTGTTATCAAAAATGTGCCTGCCCTTTATAAAAAGCTGCTAAGAGCCGAATAATAAAAAGACTTCTTGATCATTAATAAAAAAGCAAACAAAGGTTTTGTTACTACTTACTAGCAAAAAGCAAATAAAGGTTTTGTTGCATTCTCTATTTGATGTCATTGTTTTCTAATATCTTTCTTTTACAATGTAATGAACACGTATAGTCAAATAATTTTTACAATACAATTCATTTTCTGATATTTATGTTTCACAAGATAGCTGATAATAATTTTTACTTCTTGATCTTCACATATGTTCAGCTGAGAAAGAAAATTTCTTCAGCAACATCAGCCATAAAATCTGTGTTTGGAAAGGATGGATCACAAGATGGTTCTGTAAGTATGATTCTCTTGGATTTACTCCTTATATCAATTTACCAAGTTTTACATGGTAAGTGCTAAGTCCTAACTCTTTCATTTAAACACTTCACAGTCAGATAAGCTTGAAAAATTAAGGGATAGGATGGTAAAAGTACGCGACCTTTTTCGTGATACAGACTCGACTGAATTTATAATTGTCACAATACCAACGGTAATAGTATCTTTGATTTCCTTTGATACAATTCATCATTGCAAAATTCCATTTTATTTCCTTGAATATACTGCACAAGAGATTAGTAGCATAGAAACCTGCATTTTATGGTAGGCACTAGGCAATCTGACAATGTGATATGAATTTTGATAAATCTTTGGATAACTAACTTTGATTTCCTCTCCTTTATGTACATAAGGTTATGGCAATTAATGAATCTTCAAGGCTTTGTGCTTCTTTGAAGAAGGAAAATGTACCCGTCAAGAAACTTGTTGTTAACCAGCTTTTACCTCCAGCTTCATCAGACTGCAAGTTCTGTGCAATGAAAAGGAAGGTGAGATAGTAATGCACAAGTTATAATTAATAGTTCGATGACATGATTGTTGTTTAAATTTGCCTTATGTTTTTTTGATAGAGTGCCAATGTAAACATCATGGTCTTTTTAATTGCAGGATCAAACACGTGCACTTGAAATGATAAGCAATGATTCCGAACTTAAAGATTTGAAGGTGGTCCAAGCACCGCTTGTTGATATGGAAATCCGGGGTGTTCCTGCTTTGAGATTCATGGGTGACATAGTTTGGAAGTGAGTCCAGAAGTAAAAGTAGAATTCAACAAATGGTTAGATTTTACAATGGCAATGAAGTCAGCAACAATCTCAAAGTATTCAGAAATCAAGGAATTATCACATTGAAAGAGAAACGCACATTCATTGAAAACTGCAATTGTTGATGTTGAACATTTAGCCGTTGCTTTCATGGATTTAATTATTTATTTTGACATAGTTATATACATCTATTTTTTCTTTAATAATTTCTATAATATGCAATTATAGTATTATACACACACTTTGTTTGAAATTGTCAACGAAGAAATTTCTGCAAGTGTTAAAGGATAACATTAAGTGTTACCTGACCAATTATTCTGGTGGCTAAAATCGGTCGGTATGCATAACATTATTTGTCTTATTCATTTTATTTTTTTATTTTTTATTTCTGCTTATTTTTTAGTCATTTTTTTTACTGTGCATGCATCTAGTTGCTAATTGATATCTTCTTCTCTTGTATTTTTTATCTAATTATATAATCTTTCTGATTTATTCCCTTTCTTCTTCCTCGATATTTTTTGTTTGAAAAGGTGTTGTTTAATGTTCATCCTAATCACTTGAAAAGGTAGAAATTAAGAAGGATCTTGTTCTTAATCTAGAAAATCACCACAGACAAGAAGGTGAGTTGTGTTTCCTTTGTTATTTTCATAATAAATTTATGGGTTTTCTTAATGTTCATTTAAGTTGCAAGTTTTTTGGATGAAATTAACTTTTGCAGAACTATATTTTACACAGATTAGAAATTCTTTTTGGGTATTCTTCTGAGTTTGTTAATGAAAAAACTCAATTTTATGATTGGTGTGTTAAAACTAATTACCCAATTGTTATATAGCTTTTATTTTCAGAGTCCTAGAAGAAAGTAGCAATGAAGTTTTGCAATCTTTCAAGTTCAACTAAGGAAAGAGCAAAAATTGTTATGAAGAAAATCACTTCATTTAGATCAAATAGCAACAAATCAACAGATAGCACTTTTCAAAACTCGGAGTTAGGAAACTCAGGATTCACTTCTCAAAATATATCCGACACAATATATTCACCTTCTTCCAAGACAGAGAAGTCTCCGCTTCCTGGTTTTTCCAAATCACCAAAAAATCTCCGGATTTTCACATACCCAGAACTCAAGTCTGCCATGAAAAACTTCTCCAGGTCTACAATGATCGGAGAAGGTGGATTTGGAGGCGTGTATAGAGGTACAATCCAAAGCTCCGACGACCCTGAAACCAAAATTGAAATTGCAGTCAAACAATTGAACAGCAATAGTTTCCAGGTAAGCTCTAGTACTCTCCATACATTTTTACTCCATCTTGAGCTTTTCTGTGCTATGTTGTAGGGACATAAAGAATGGTTGGCAGAAGTTAGTATTCTTGGAGTAGCAGAGCATCCAAATCTTGTGAAGTTGATTGGATATTGTGCTGGCGATAATGAAAGAGGACAGCAACGTCTTTTAGTCTATGAATACATGCCTAACAAAACAGTAGAACGATATCTATTATCTAAATCACAAGCAATTCTTTCTTGGCCTGCGCGGTTAAAGATCGCATTAGATTCTGCTCGTGGGTTAACTTACCTTCATGAAGAAATGGAAGACCAGGTTTGCTTCTTTCTCATTTGTTTGTGATTTCAATACTCAATTATTTTTTATACAAATCAAAATAAAGTGAGATTTCCAAAATCCAACTTTTGGTTTCATATCAGATAATTTTCCGAGATTTTAAAACTTCAAATATTCTCTTGGATGGAGATTGGAATGCCAAGCTCTCTGATTTTGGGTTTGCTAGATATGGACCTTCAGACGGAAAGAGTCATGTTTCAACAATGGTATGCTATCATTTATTCTTTTCTTTTTACACTGTTGCACCACACATGTTATTTGAGATATGTTATTTGAGATATTTTGGTGATCCAACCATCATTCCATTTAACATGTGTAACTTAAATTTATAGATCTTGTTCAGTTCACTATTTTTCATCACTTTTTTTTATATATATAAATATGTCGTATTTAGTTACTTTATAACTAGACTACGGAACCGATAAGAAAAAGTCAATGAATTTCTTGTTCATTTATTTTTACTTTTATTTTGTAATTTGTAATTTTGACATTTTTTTTTTAAATGAAATTTAATTACTTTATGAAAAAGCTAACCTTGTTATTTTTGAAATAGGCACGTGGGAGTCATGGCTATATCTCTCCAGATTACGTCCAATCGGGACGTCTTACGGTCAAAAGCGACGTATGGAGTTATGGAGTGGTCTTATTCGAGCTAATAACTGGTCGAGCTCCGATAGACATGAACAGACCAAAGGGTGAAACAAGAATGCTTGAGTGGATTAAACCCTACCTATCTAACCAAGAAGATATCAGACATATAGTTGACAAGAGACTTAAGGAGCAATATTGCCTAAAATCCGTCCAAAAACTGACCATGATTGCTATCAAATGCCTTTCGCGACGGCCGAAGTCCCGTCCAAAGATGAGTAAGGTTTTAGAAATGGTACAAGAGGCATTTGATGTTATAGAAATGACTCCCCAACCTCCATTGTTGATTATGGATACAAAGATCGTGAGTCAAAAATCGGAGGAAAAGGAGGAAAAGAAAATAAGTTTGAAAATCAAAATGAAATTTTTGTACTTGATATTAGGTTGTTAACGATGTAATATTAAATATTCTGAAGCAAGATTTTAGGGTATAAGAACTTTATTACCAGATTGTTGGATTAAGTCTTTAAGATTTTATGGTTAAAAATAAAATATCTAATAAAACTCTGTTTTGATTTAACTGCAACTTCAATTAAAAAAAATACATCCTTTTAATTACAAGAATGCCATGATCCATTAAAAAAAATGACCCTTCCAAGTTCCAACTTGATTAAAATTATAAAAAAAAACAGATGTTGAAATTTTAAATTCGGAGTTTGGAAAGATCCAGAAGATCAACGGTCTGGATTTCGGAAGAAAAAAAAACACATGAGTATTATTCTTTATTCAAACGATAACAGAATATTTTATAACGTGGCGTGGCCGCGTGGGGTTCGTCCACACAGGGATGGGATCCATTCGAATAAGCGGAGGAGAAAACCTGTTTTTCTACGTGGCAGTGAATGTTTGGCGGTTTTGGAGTCTGCAGTTGTGTTCGTTGATTGGCATATATCTAAGTACTCTTCTCTTGCCTATTGACTTTGTTCGGATTTTTGGATATTTCATATTTCGATCGGATTGGGTGGATTTTGGGGAGAGGAATTGATCGATCATCGATCCATCGATTGATCGGATTATCAGGTATGCTGTGTGTGTGCTCTGTTTTCAATCCATCTGTTTTTGTTTTTTATTCGATTTGGAAGGTTTTTTATCTTTTTAATCCACTCTGTTCAGTTGATCAAGTGGATGTGGATTGGGTATTGGGTATTTACTAATTCAGTTTCTTTTATAGGGAAAGAACAGGAGGGAAGTAAAGAAGCGATTTCTTTATCTTGTTTGAATATGTTTTTTTTTTGGGATTATGTTCAATAAAAAACTGTGAATGAAATATATAATCTACAACAAACTTTAGTTCGTTGTAGATTAATCAAGCGACCAAAACTCGCTTCAGAGATCATTTACTAGCAATCTTCTGCTTTTAATGTCTTGGAAAATTTGAAACTAATAGAAATAAAATTCAAATCTTGAACAACTAATTAATACCTTTTGAATTTTGATATCCCCATAGAACTCTGACAGTCTCTCATTCCCTATTTTTCACGTGATGATCGATTTCCTTTTTTTTTTTTTTGGAATTTGATAAGCTGTTGCTTTTATCAGGTCTCTAGTTGCTTCTACATAGGAAGTTAGTTGTTCAACTGGTGATAATGTACAAACAAAACCATCCAGAAATTGTTCGCTGGGGTCTTAACTTATTGGGATGTTCTGCTACCCCAAATACGAACAATTGCATTTGTCACAATGCGAGTTATGCCAGACAAGGTATTACTGAGCCAGATCGTCGTATGCTAGAGAATGATGAGATTATCGCTCATACTCTTCAAGAAGAAATTTATCAACTCACTGATGCTGAGAGTTCTGGCAATCCAAGGCATGCATCTGTTTTGGCACAAGATTGGATGTCTCCTTCAACTGAAAATTACAATTATGGTATGTTTGTTAGTTAGAAGCTGAATGATGATATCCCTCACCCATCAGACAAGAACCATCAGGTATGACCCGATCTGGCCCAGCGGGTCGGATCGGGCAGGTCCAATAATGTTTTAGACCCAAGAATGATTGTATAAATAACCCTAGGGGTGATACTTAGGGAGGATCTTTGATCATTTAGAGGAAATACACTGTATTAGATAGAGAAATTGTGTAGTGTAATACCTATACTTTATATTACGTCATTACTCAGAAATGACACTTTTCATTTATTTATAAGTGTTATTTTGTACTTCTGCTTTTAAATCAAATGATTTTTCTATATATAGGTTACATGGGATCATCTACCTCGTACTCTGACCCTAAAGAGTACTATGAGGGAGATTCTGAAGTGGGAAGGAGATTGAATAATATGGTTTCGGTTCGAGTATGTTGCAACCTTTGTTATCTTGTGCTTCTTTTTGATATCTAAACCAACTGTGTTCTTACTTCTTACATGCATATATAGAGGCTAGAACACCAGAAAAAATATATCTGAATGTTATGTGTTTTGTGATCAAATTTGAAATTCATCGTTTTACGTGCAGCATGTTCCGAAGATTAATGGAGCAATCCCTTCCATTGATGATGCTACTTCTGACCATGAAAGACTTCTTCAAAGGTTTGTGTTCTTCTAATTTGTATTTTTTACATGGCATTAAATGGGAAATCATCCTTTTTTATTTGGTTTAGATTGCAGATGTATGATTATGTTGAGAAGAAGGTGGAAGGGGATGGTAATTGTCAGGTTAATAGTAATTCATACACTCTTGTTGGTATTTATTGCATATGTATGCTTTTCAATTAGTCAATCAATCTGATATGAATGTTGTTTTATTAGTTCATAATCATCATTTCATCATGCTTTGCTGTTTTCAAAATTTTCATTTTTCCAAAAGTGATTTATCAAAATCACTTTTATCAATGTGATTTATCAAAATCACATTTGATTTATCAATGAGATAATATCATGAATTAAATCAAAATCAAGTTAGGTTTATCTTTGGAATGTCGATTTCATTTTCTTTCTAAATCTTATATTGTTCTTCAGTTCCGAGCCATATCGGATCAATTTTACGGCTCTACTGAGCACCACGAATTCGTGAGAAGGCAAATTGTTAATCAGGTATGCTTAAAATCTAAATACATTTATGTTTCAAACTGACAATTATTTATCCTTGAATTAATTCCCAGCTCAAGTCCCACCCTGAAATCTATTCAGGTTATGTTCCCATGGAGTATTCTCAGTACCTGAAAAAGTTGTCCAAGTGAGTCCTTCGGTTTCCTTTTCTTTTATGTAAATTCCTTCCTATCAATTTTTAGTTTTAATCTTATTTGTATTCTGTAGTGATGCTGAATGGGGCGACCATGTCACATTGCAAGCTGCCGCTGATTCAGTAATTAAACCATTTTTCCCATTTTCACTAAGCATATATAATTTTTTTTATCAATGCTTATGCTTTAATGGTGTGATGGAACAGTATGGGATCAAAATATTTCTTATAACATCATTTAAGAATCAATGCTACATTGAGATTCTCCCTAATGTTCAGAAGTCGAAGCGTGGTAATTTTCCTTCATCTCTTTTAGTACCTTCACCAAATCTTGGTTTTCTTTATCTTTTTTTCTTTCTGCAGTGATATTCTTGAGTTTTTGGTCGGAGGTACACTACAACTCGATATATCCCAAAGGAGGTATTGAAATGGTTCAACTTTGAATTACTTGCTTATATCTTTTGGAGTCACTTATGAACATGATTATCTTAATTGTTTTTGCAGATTTACAACAATAGATACATTGAAATCACAATATTATCTCGATGGTATGATTTGATTGGTTGTTATCTATAAACAATAAACATTGCTAGAAAGATCAATTAGCCAATCAATCTGAATGTATATGTAAATGTGTGGTGTGTCAAATAGTCATGTTGTTATAGTTCCAAAATCTCTGACATTAAGGTTTATCAAGTCCATAGCTTGACACAGAGGGGTTAACTGATTATAAATGCTCTTAAATTTTTGAGGTCGAGTGTTTAGTCTTATTGTGTATTTTTTTTACATTAAATTCACCTACTGTTATATTATGTGATATTGGTATATCACTTGTAGGTAAATTCGAATTACCCACTTTCATTTCTCTTCGACGTACAAGATATTCTCAACACATAATTTTTACCCTTCCATTCTCTTTGATTGGGTTTGATGGAGAGGTTTCCTCTCGGTTCAATTTATGTTCCTACCATCAAGAAAATCATAGTTGGTGCTGAAATCAAACTGTCATTTATTCAACGAAAGTTAACTTCATCTAGAAAGCTTTGTTGATCTTTGCTTCTTTGATAGCAAACAAACAATGCCGGAGTCCGGAGTAGCAGAGGTGATTGCATTGAAAATCTTCCCCGCTGCTCCTTACTACCGCAATGTTCTTTTTTTGTAGAAGCTGTGATTCGATCAACTAAATGAAGTTGGAGTAGTAATCAATTAATTCAGAATTAATTTGGAATCCATTCCACATTGGTCATAGATTCATAGCTGCTAATGCGGGTAGTAAAGATGTAGCTTCCCCCTGTAGTACAAGTGTTTCTCTTCCAGTCAAACATCTTGTCAAGAATTTCACCCTGCAACACAAAATATAAACGTTCAACCCTCAAGTCAATCATCATCTCAAGTTCAACCCTCTACCTCGATTATTTTCTAATTTTTTAAATTACTCTTGAGTTAAGATTTTTGATGCGGCCAGGCGATGGTCAGGTCCGTATATTGCATATGCGACATGTCAATATATCCCCTGTATTTTTTATATTTTATGTAATTCCATGTATAAATTTCATAATAAAATATTTCAAGTTCATTTAAAATATTCTAAATGTCTAATAGTCTAAAATAAAATAGTCTAATAGTACTTAAAATCTTAAACAAAGATTCAAATTTAAAAATATATAATGTATTAGTTTCCCTTTATAAAATATAAATGATTTTTGTTTAATTTTTATTTTTTCCCCTTTAGTTTTTTAGGTTATTACTATTTAGTTTTGTAAAAAAAAAAAAATTTAAATATAAGCGGGTATTTGGGTTGAGTTTAACCGGATCTGGCTAAGACCCATAAATATACGACCCCTTAAATAGGCGATGGGGGGTAGCAGATGGTAGCATATACAACTAAATCAAAAACCTTTGATTCAAACCAAATGAGCTTGAGATCAAGTCGAGCTCATTAAGCCTTGAGTTTGTGGTCGATCTGAGCTCATTAAGCCTTGAGCTTTCAGTCGATCCGAGCTCATTAAGCCTTGAGCTTTCAGTCGAGCCGAGCTAATTAAGCCTTGAGCTTTCAGTCGAGCCGAGCTAATTAAGCTTTGAGCATTCGGTCGAGCCGAGCTCATTAAGCCTTGAGCTTTCGGTCGAGCTGAGCTCATTAAGCCTTGAACGTGCGGTCGAGCCGAGCTCATTAAGCCTTGAGTTTTCGGTCGAGTCGAGCTCATTTGTATCCCTATATATGATATTCGATCATCATTGAATAAAATTTAATTACTTAACATAATATAGCTGATACATAGTATTGAATAAACTTATTTTCTTACTAAATGAAATAACTCATCTTTATCAAATCCTAAAACCAATCCCTAATCCTAAATGCAAAAACAACTATATCAGTTCGAATGTAAGGGTGAAATCTGGTGAAATTACTTACAAGTACGCCTTCCGGTATTCTCTTATGCTTATCGCCTCCACTTCGGCAACAACCTCCTCTCCGATGTAAACCGGCGATTTGAACTGAAGCGTCTGTGAAACATATATTGCTCCGGGCTGATGGGGGAAAAAGAAACTGTAGTAAAATGATGAACTAGAACTGCGAAAACAAGTTCGATTTTCAACGGTTGCTTACGAAATGGGAGGCAATCACGACGGGAAAAAGTGATGCGAAAAGCATACCGTGGACGACTCGTCCCCGGAACCGAGGAGAAATCGCCCGTGCGAATTCATCGTCCAAGTGTACACGATTGGCATCGCCGCTCACTCGGGCGTAATCAACCACGTCGGATTCGGTAAATGTTCTCTTTACTCTCAGAACAGAGCCGACTTTAAGAATCAGAGTGGTGCTCGGAGCAGTTGAAAATGTAGCCAAACCACGGAGAGAACCGCAGATTCCGATCAGATTCCGACCAATGTAGTTGTTCATCGTCGACTAACGAACTTGTTTGGACGAACTATGTTATTTTCGTCTCAATTTGGACAAAGTCTATTAGGTTTTTCCTCTCCAAGGCAAGACTGACGAAAAGCTTGATGACTGGTTTTAGGAATCGTGGGGATTTTAGGGATTTAGAAATTTAGAGATAAAAACATATAGGAGATTTTATTGAAAATTTTATAAATAACCCCTTTTATAGTTATATTTTTATTAATTGTATAAAAACTTAAATATAGGAAATAAGTATAGTATATAATAAATGTGCCAGCTTCAGGTGAAAATCTCATCTGTGAGACCTCGTGAAAACTTTTGATTTGAGCCCTACATCTATATCCAACGATTACAAATAGAGTTGATTATTTAAATTATTTGTGGTGAAGATCCTCATGCATATTCACTTTTTTATCACTATTCACTCCCAACATCCTTTTGTCTAGTGGATATTCCCCTTTATTTTTCACACTTACTTTCCTCACCTACTATTCTCTTGTCATTTGACCTACTTTTCTAACTCTCACGTTTTCTATTGAAGTGTGAATTGTGAAATGTGGACTGTGAAATGTGAAGTATGAAATGCAGCGATAACCGTGATTGTATTGAGCCCCAGCCTAAAGCTTATATAGGCGGGGGAAAACAGTAAAGATGTTTCCAAAGGTAGTGGGTCATTACAAAGGAATAAAGTAAAAGCAATAAAGTAAAGTAATAACTAACTCTGCAGCTAACTAATTAATTACAGTAAATAATTCTATTTACTCTAACATTCCCCCTCAAACTTGTGTGATTGTGAACACTAGTTTGGGCTGAAACTTCATGAATAGTGTTGGTCTTAGAGGCTTGGTCAGGATATCAGCTAGCTGCCTGTCACCCTCTACATGTAACACTTGTAATGAACCTCTGTCCGTTTTTTCTTTAATAAAATTGAAATCAATGGCAATATGTTTCATTTTAGTGTGACATACTAGATTTTGGGCTATGAAAGTGGCACTTAGGTTGTCACAATATACTTTCATAGGTAGTGGAACCTTTACTCCCAATTCTGTAAGCAATGCTCTCACAGCTTCAACATGTTCTACTGTGGTGCCTACAACTCTGTATTTTGCCTCTGTTGTAGATCTCGAGACTGTAGTTTTCTTGGTTGATGCCCAAGCAACTAAAGTTCCACCTATAAAAATTAAGAAACCAGTCTAACTCTTCCTATCACTTATATCCCTTGCCCAGTCTGTATCTGAGTATGCTGTAATAGAAAAATCAGTTGTTTTTCTTAAAATGATTACAGTGTTCTGTGTTCCAAATATCTTAACAATTTCTTGACTGCCACCCAATGAGCCCGAGTTGGAGCTGTAAGAAACTGTGAGAGCTTATTTACTGCAAATTGTATATCTGGCCTGGTCAGAGTTAAGTATTGCAGTGTCCCAATAATTCTTTTGTACTCACTATGGTCTGATACTGGTTCATCTTCTTTAAACAAGTCTCCTAAATCTCCCATAGGAGTGCTTGAAGGTTGAAGATGCTCAAACTTACAACTCCTCAACAGATTGCACAAATACTGTTGTTGTGACAGAAAAAGCCCTTCTTTGACTTGTTTAACTGAAATTCTCAAAAAGTAGTTCAGCCGAGTTCCCTTAATGTAAATTCATCACTCATCTTTTTAATGATATTAGTCACTGTCTCTCTATCTGACTCAGTGATGACAATATCATATACATAAACAAATAGAAACACCTTGCATTCTCCATGAATAAAGATGAATAAGAATGGATCTGGGGAGCATTCCTTGAAAGTAATAGAGACCAAAAAATCTTTGAGTCTTCTATACCACATTCTTGGAGATTGTTTAAGACCATAAAGCGACCTCTGCAATAAACACACATGATCTGGAAATTCTGGATCAGTGAAACCAGCAGGTTGTGACACCACAATTCTCTCGTCTAGCTTCTCATGCAAAAAGGCATTGGAAATGTCTAATTGTTTTAAATCCCAGCCATTTGAGATTGCTAATGTCAACACAATTCTTATTGAATTTGCTTTTACCACAGGGCTGAAAGTGTGTGTGTAGTCTACTCCTTCAATCTGTCTCATCCCATTTGCCACTAATCTGGCCTTAAATCTTTCGGCAGTGCCATCATCTTTGGATTTTACATTGAACACCCATTTAGTATTGATAATATTATCATTAGGTGATCTGAGAATAAGCTTCCATGTCTGAGTTTTCATCAAAGTACTGAATTCCTCCTGCATTGCCTGTTTCCATTGAGGAATTTCGAGAGCAAATTTTGGAGATTTTGGAACAGGAATCTTGCTGGCCTCTATAGAGAGATTAAATTTTGGATTATATCTCAATACTCTTTTGCTGGATGCCCTGGTTTGTCTCTCATTCACTTTTGGAATTACATCCTCATCTCCACTGTCGGAGGGAGTTGAGAAGGATCATACTCTAACCCTGACACAATGGGAGAACCTTCTAATAAGAGAGGACTGGACTAATCTGATGAAAATGACCCTTGAATATTCTGACTAGGGTCTGTACCAGGACTGTAAATTTTATCCTCATCAGAAAATTCCTCTTGGATAATCACCGGAGATAGAACATCAGTAACTTCTCCCCCATTTCCTCCAACGAAGGTGTATGTTCTTTCATTCAGATCTTTACCCGATAAGCTAACAATACTTGGCCCTTCTTCAACTGCTGGTTGAACTTCGTTTAATGTTGGTCCAGCTGCTCCTGAATCCTGTTTAACTGAATCAGAAACATGTCCTGTCCCACCGGCATCTTGTTCTAGTACTCTCATATCCATCTTCACCATAGAATGCCTTTCGTTTTCTGATAAATTTTCCTTGAGATATTTGCTTAGGGAGAAATCACCCTCGACGAATGTAACATCTTTTGAGATGTAAATTCGCGATTCAACCGGGTCTAGACATAAATAGTCATCTTGGTTGCTTGGATACCCAAGAAATATACAAGCTTTTGACTTGGGAGACAACTTATTTTCTTTGTAATCTCTTAGACAAGGATAGCATTTTGAGCCAAAAACCCTCAGCTTCTCATACTTGGGGGCCACCTGATTTAATACTTCTAATGGTGATAATTCACCTAGTGTCTAAGATGGATTCATGTTGTATAGAAAACCTGCTGTTAACACTGCATAAGACCAAAATTTATTAGGCAGAGAGCAAAAATTCAATAAGGTTACAACAGTGTCTATAATGTGCCTATGCCTCCTCTCTACTGGCCCCATCTGCTGGTGAGAATAAGGTACTGAAAATCTGTGTTGAATTCCCAATGTAGAGAGATGCTTGGACAACTTCTTGAATTCAAGGGCATTATCGGTTTACATTTGCTTAATAGAGTGGTCACACTGAAGTTCAACCATTTTTCTGAATTTTTCAAAAATCTCTGTAACCTGTGACTTATTTGTCAACAGAAAAATCCAATTATAGCCACTGTAAGCATCTACAAAATTAATAAAAAATCTGTATCCATCCACAGAATTGTAGGGAGAAGGGCCCCAAATATCAGTATATATTAATTCCAACGGATAGTTGTATACAGATTTTGTAATTTTATGTGATAGAGCATGTGACTTGCCAATGTGACATGTTTCACAATTAACTACTCTATTACAACTGGAATTAACAATGCCCTTCCGAATTAATGCTAAATCAGATCTAAAATTCAGATATCCCAAGCGACAGTGCCAAACTTCACTTGAGACTTTAGATCTTTGCACCGCAGAAGCTTCCAATGGTTGTTTTATTGAAAGGGAAATCGGGTAAAATCCATCCTCCTCCTGATCCACAACAAGTATTTTTCTAGTTTCTCGATCCCTGACAATGGTTTTCTGTGCATCAAATTCTACAGAAACATGATTATCCATGCAAAAAAATTTAACAGAAACTAGATTTCTATTTGCATCAGGTACAACCAACACATTTTTCAGAATAAAATCAGAACCCTGACATGAAAAAACAGCATCACCACAGTGAGTGATTTCCATACCTTCTCCATTGGCTGTCCTCATACAATCAGACCCTGTATATGGACGAACAGATTGTAAATTATTACCTGATTATGTCACACTAGCAGTGGCAGCTGTGTCCTGGTACCAACGGGCATTGCCTCCATGTCCAGTGCTTACGATGTTGACAGAAGCATCTCTGCTAGTGTTCTCATAAGGACCATTTGGGGACAAAGTTCTGCGATGATCCGGAGGAAATTTGCTAATATTAATTCTGTTGTAACAGTTTTTTGCATTGTGTCCCTTCTTGGAGCAGATTTGACACCATAGATATCTTCCCCAAGATCTGAAATTTCCAGTAGCACCTCTCCCTACAAGATTCACCTCAGGATTCATAACAGCTATATTCTCTGTTTTATGATCTAGAAAAATTTGCTGAAAGTTTAAAAACTCATGCTATGATCAAACCTTATAGTGATAGAAATTTTGAACGTATGAAATTCAGGTCCAAGGCCTCCCAATGCAATGAGGATTATTTGAGAATCCTTCATTTTCTCACCAACACATGCTAACTGATCTCTCATCAGTGTAATCTTTTTCAGGTACTCGATCACAGATAAATTTTCTTTCCTGATGGATTGAAGCTTGTGCCTCAAAAGAAGCAATCTGGTTTCAGATCCAGATGCGAAGAGTGATTGAAGAGCATCCCACACTTGTGAGGATGTATCAAGGGCAGCAACCTGAGGCATTATCGTTGGAGATAATGAGGTATAGATCTAGTTCTTGATCAATGAATCTTGTTGTTCCTCGAGGGAATCGACCGTGATAGAGACCTTCCCCTGAATGTACTTGGTCAGACCATGACCCTTCAACATTGTTAGGAATTGTGAATTCCAGCTGAAGAAATTGGTGCCGTCGAATACCAGACACCTTGGACTCTTGATCTTCGTTATGGTTAACGAAGACTGCAACGGTTGATTGGCATTGGCGGAAGCAGATAGATCGGTCACGTCTGCGGCAGCGGATTCAGACTCAGCAGCTGGCTGCGATGATACCATATTGAAGTGTGAACTGTGAAATGTGGACTGTGAAATGTAAAGTGTGAAATGCAACAATAACCGTGATTGTATTGAGCTCCAGCCTAAAGCTTATATAGGCTGGGGAAAACAGTAAAGATGCTTCTAAGGTAGTGGGTCATTATAAAGGAATAAAGTAAAAGCAATAAAGTAAAGTAATAACTAACTCTGCAGTTAACTAATTAATTACAGTAAATAATTCTATTTACTCTAACATTTTTCATCTTAAACCCTCTTTTCCTCCCCTTCCTTCCACCCTTTTCTCACCATTTCTTAACCTCTTCTATATCCCTTCAAATCATATCTATTACAAAAAATGGCCAACGAATTTCCCCCCATTTCCGGTGAGGTATGTTTTTATTAATATGTTTCCCTCTCTATTTAGTAGTCAATAAGGAATCATCATGTTAGGTTGGGTTTGCACTATCTATTTTTAATGATTTTTGGGTTTGGATGACTAAATTAGGTTTGTGCTTGCACTATGTCATATTTTTGTGTTTGTTTCTATTTGCACTATTTTATTTTTCACCGTGCACAGTACATAGTGCATTGTACTTAGTCCATCAGTCATAGTACACAGTGCACAGTCTACAGTGCATACTGCCCATTCCGTACTACACAGTACTGCACATTCGTCTGCGTCGTATATAGTGCATAGTTCATGTCGCACAGTGCACAGTGCATAGTGCATATAGTGTTGGGTATGACACAATATCACGAAGCTTGTTTCTTTTTATATTTTAAGTCAGTAAGTTGGCATACCGTGTTCTATAATTCTATGCAGGCTCTTTTTCCCGGTGAAAATGGGGTTGAACACTTCACGGAAATTATAAAGGTTTGATGTCAGCTGAATTCCTGTACCTTTTTTGCTCTCTTCTTTGTATTATTGTGCACCATTGGTGTGTGAGAATTCTGGATACCCCATTGTATGTCAGCAGATTCTAGGCACCCCAACAAGAGAAGAAATAAAGTGAATGAGCCCAAATCATGGAAATTTTAAATTCACTCAATTCAAGCCTCATCCTTGGCACAAGATGATTGTGATCATATTTATTTTTTAATCCATGCTGGCCATTGGCAATGAAATATATTTTGGTTTATATAATCTCAGATTTTCAGACGCAATGTACCTCCTGAAGCTGTAGATCTTATATCAAGAATACTTCAATATTCCCCAAATTAAGTTCCGTTGCACTCTAGTATGGATATTTAAATTTATATTTATTTTGAAATTTAATTTTACACTTGACATTTACATTATGTTATTTTATTTACAGTTGGAAGTATGCGCACATCCCTTCTTTAATGAGCTTAGAGACCCCAAAACAACTCTGCATGATGGAGCACCCTTGCCTCCATTGTCTGATTTCAAAATAGATGGTCCATGAGTATGTCAACTACGTTATTTCTGTTATGCACATAAATCCGTTTTTGTCGCAGCCATTACCCCTTGCAGAACTTGTCTATTTTCCTCCCCGCTCTTGCACTAAACAGATCCAGAATTTTAAACATTAGTATTTATTTATCATTTGAATAAAAATAAAAAAACCAATATTCATTATAGGAGCCACGATTTAAACTCCTATGCATCATCATGACGAAACTAAAGAAAGATATTAATTTAACAAAGGAAAGCCAGACAATTAAATTTTATCAGAGGAAAATAACTCAAAACAATAGATTAGTTTATAGACGATGGATCCTAAATCAAAAATGAGAAATTTCAAATATCAAATATAGATAAAACAATATAAAAAAAATTTTAGGTAAATATTCAATTTTAAACATTAGTATTGACTTATCATTTGAATAAAAAACACAAAAACCAATATTCATTACAGGAGCGATAAAAATCGGCTCCCATTGTCGAGATCTAAAAGGGGGGAAAGAAGGTAAAAACATCTCTAAGATCTCAACCCAATCTTAGGTGAAAGAAAATAAAAAACTAAAAGCCATTTTAAGATCTAATAGATTATGGAAATGAAGGGAAAAAAGATATAAGAAAACCCATTTCTAATATCAAAAAGACAATGGAAATGAGGGGAATACATATATATCAGACCCCATTTTTAAGATTTTGATATTGTAACTGAGGGGAAAAAATCAGGAACACCAACGGGAAAAACATAAAAACGGAAGGAAAAATAAAATGGGAAGGAATAACTACAAATCAGAACCTTATATGTGTTTTACAGATGGAGTGTCTTCCGCTAATATTAAAAAATCAGGAACATGAGAGGAACGATTGTGAAAAGAACTACTAAACAAGCCATTACCAAGATCACATCAGCCACCATTACAAAAAAAATCTGATACATAGAGAAAAAAAACCATCAAACACCCAAAACTACTAGAAACGAGGTGAAAAGATGTGAAAGCACATACCTAAGAGGGAACGAGTTTGACCTTGTCGGATCCTTCCCATTGCCAGCACCACTTGAGTTCGACATGACAAGCTTCGAGAGGATGTGGAGACAACGCTGGAAAAAATCGCCGCTGGGGTAAAGAGGGGCAGTAGAAAAACGAAATGCAGGTTAGAAAGGATGTGGAATGCTCCGGTTCGAATGGTTTCATCATATGCATACGGAATGCAGGTACCCGATCGGTACAATCAAATCATCCTTCCGTCCATCAGTCTCTTGGAGGTTCAGTGTACAAACGCTTGCAAGTGTGTCAATGACTCTGGAAAAAGCTTTCAACACCTATGGACGGTTATAATGAAATCAGTTAGATTGGACGATCGAGATGAGGATCGCACATAGTGCGCAAATAAGGGATCTCAGCTGAAGCTTTCTCTATAATAAATTACCCAAAATTGAGGGTAACATGATGTTACAATTTACACCTTACAAATAGTTCCGCTCCCTTCGTCGTCGTCGATTAAAGAACTTGTTTCGGCCAACTATCATTGCCATTTTCGTCTCAATCTGGGCCTAGTCAATTACGCCTTGCTTTTCCTCTCTATTGGGTCGGGCTAACGAACTGTTTTAAAATTGATAACCATAGTCCATACTTATAGGTATAGTTTCTTTAACAGAGGATGTGATTTTCTTAAGATATTCTATAAACAATCAAGAATATTTATGTTTAAATCCAATAATTGATAGAATTTATTATTTCCGAAGTCCAAAGATATCATCTTTCATGAGAATGACTTCTTTTTTGCAAAAAGTATTGAATTTGAGGGTGTTAAAGGCAAAATTATTTAATTCAAAAAAAAAAAATTAATTCAAAAAAAGAGAGAGGCAAAATTAGGAAATCCATGGCACTATGTCAATGTTTCTGCTGATTGAATTTATATTGTGTTGAGTATGAAAAATAAAATATGTATATAATATATCATTTGTTAACTCGAATTTTGAGAAACCTTAATAACTATTATGACATATATATCCCTAACATTGATAGATGATAGAAAAAGACTAAGTATTGCTTATTATTTAATAACGTGCTAATTACGTATATAATACCTAATGTGTAACGTTGGGATGAAGTCATATGACAAAAATAACTTTTAGAATTTGATTACCTTCACGTCAATTTCGATGACTTCAATTATTTGCAAAACAAGTCAAAAAAAAATCTAATGTTTATATATTTTTTTAATTTCCAATAAATATTAAATATAGTTATCAACTGATTACAATTATTATTAATGTTTTTGGTGATTCAAAATTCGAATCTATACTCATAGTTTCATATGTTGAATACTTCAACTCTTGGATATTCAAAGATCAAGCAAGCAAATAACAAGAAATGTATTGCATAAAATGAATTCAAAATCTCAATCCACAACAATATCTATCTCTAGTATTTATATCATGACTTAACAACTAATTAACCACTAATACTAAATAACTAGAGAGAATATCTAACTATGGTTAACAAAGATAAAGAGTGTAATTAATCTTGCTAACATCCCTTCCCAATCTTTATAATCTTTGTTTATTTTAACTCTGACCTCCAATAGTATCTTAAATTCTAGTGTAGTATAGCCATGGATGGATTAAAAACCTAGCGTGCTTCCAAATCTTTTGCATCTTATATATATTTAATTCTGGGAAAACCGTCCCTTGCTTATCTGTCCACTATGAATTCCTGAGGCCATCAATCCCTTATTCATATGTCGCTAGCTTAGCATTAGTAGCTTTATTCTTGTCCCATTCTTCTAATCATCTGCAACCAATAATTAATTCATATCATAGTATCAATGTTTAACGAATGTATTATTGTTCAAGTTACAGATAGAAGAGAGTAAAAAAAATTAACTAAACCAACGGAGAGAAAGGGAGAGAAAAAAAATTAGACTATGGTTTTATATTCTTAATTTCATATATGATTGAACTTTATTTATGTCAAGCACATCTAGATATATCATAGATTAAATTTCATTCCTAATCTTTTACAAAGATTTAAGAAAATGTCATATGATACAGCTTTAGTGAAGATATCAGCCAGTTGTTGGGAGAAGCTTACGTGTATAATTTCCAACAAACCTTTAATGACAAGTTCTCTGACAAAATGGATGTCGGTTTCAATGTGTTTAAAACCTTTTTTTATAACAGGATTTTTAGCCATAAAGATAGTTGAGTTGTTATCACTGTTTATGAGTGGGATATATTTAAGCCTATGTCCTAAATCCCTACAAATAAAGTGTGACCATCTCATTTCAGCTGCCAAAGATGTTACGGCTCTATATTCCGATTCTGCACTGGATTTAGAAACTGTATTTTGTTTCTTTGATGACCAGTTAACAAGATTTCCACCAATGAAGAGACAGTATCCAAATGTAGATTTCCTTGTATCTGGGTCGCCTGCAAAGTCAGCATCACAGAATCCTACCATCCTGTGATGATCATTCATATTTTTTGAAAAATCAAGCTCATGACTGAGTGTGCCTTTTATACATCTCAGAATTCTCTTTGCCGCAATCAAGTGTGAGGTTTTTGGTTCATTAACAAATTGGGAAACCTGATTAATAGAGTATGTGAGATCTGGCCTAGTGAGTGACAAATATTGTAAAGAGCCTACTAGTGCTTTAAAACTAGTGACATCCTGTAAGGATGTCCCTTCATTCTTAGACAATTTTGAGTTTGGAAGAACAGGGTGTTTACACGGTTTGCAGTTCAACATATTATTTTTATCTAAAATGTTAATTGCATATCTTGATTGATTTACTTCGAGAGATTCATCAAAATTATGAATCACTTCCATTCCTAGAAAAAAATTTAGCAGACCAAGATCTCTGCATCTGAATTCTTGACATAAATGTTTGATGAATTTTTCAACTTCATTACTGTTATTTCCAGTAATGATTAAGTCATCCACATATATTATAACCCAAATGAGTATGTTATCTTGGTTATATACAAACAATGAGGTATCTGCTTGACTGTTTGTAAATTCATTTAAAACTAAAAAACTACTAAGTCTGGAATACCAAGCCTTAGGAACTTGTTTAAGTCCATATATGGCTTTATTTAGATGACATACTAAACTTGAATGTTCAGGTTCTACAAATCCTGGAGGTTGAGCGATAAAAACTTTTTCTTTTAGTTCTCCTTGTAAGAAAGCATTCTTGACATCAATTTGCCTAAGCCTATAATTTCTATTTACTGCTAGAGATAGGACAATCCTAATAGTTGATGATTTAACTACTGGACTATATATTAATCCATAGTCAATATTTTCTTGTTATTTAAACCCTTGTGCCACTAATCTGGCCTTATATCTTTCAACTGTCCCATCTGATTTTCTCTTAACCTTGAAAATCCATTTGGTTCCAATTACATTCATATTTTGTTTAGCGGGAACTAAATTCCAGGTCTTGTTATCAATTAAAGCTTTATATTTTTCTTTCATTGCTTGAAGCCAATGCGGTGTTGCCATGGCTTGTTTATAGTTCTTAGGTGTATCTTCTAAATTTTTAACTACCTCTACTACCAAAGCCTTTGGTAGGTTAACTTCAAAAATATTGTATTTTGTTGGAAATTTTGAAGTTCTACCTTATCTTCTTAGATGAGTGTGTGTGTTAAACTCATTTACTAAGTTTTGAGGTATTGTTGTAACTACTGGTTGAGGTATTGCTGTAGCTACAGGTTGAGGTATTCTAGTGGCATATTCTTTTGTTTCCTGAATGATGACTTCTTCCTTCATTTTCAGTTACAATTGTTGGTGTTGTAGTGGGAATCTTAGTGTTATCACTTATATCTTCCGAGCCTTGATTGTCTCTTGAAGTTCCTTGAATGTCACTTATTGTTCTAGAATTCAGAGTTTGCGCATTATTGTTTATTTTCATGGGAAGTGGAAGTCTAATGTTATTTAGACTTATTTTCTTAACCATATCATTTATATCTGATTTGATCTTGTAGTCTTTGTATGAAAAATTATCTTCATGAAACTGGACATTCCTGGATATTATTATCTTAGAATCCTTAAGTCTAAGGCATTTATATGCTTTATGAGATTGTGAATAGCCTAAGAAACAACAATAAGAAGAAGTTGGTTGAAACTTGTTTCTTAAATGTTTAGGTATGAGAGGAAAATATAGTGAGCCAAACACTCGAAGATATTTAATATCTGGTTCTCTATCATATAACAGGGAATAAGGTGGATTATAACCTAATTTTTTGGAAGGTAATCTATTTAGAGTATACACAGCTACACTGCAAGCTTCTACCCAGTAGTCTTTTGGTATTTCAGAGTGAAAGAAGAAACACTTTGCCATTGACACAAGATGTCCATGTTTCCTTTCTACCAAACCATTTTGTTCTGGAGTGAATGGAGTAGACAATTTGTGTTTAATTCCATGTTTCTTACACAAATTACTAAATTTAGCATTCAAAAATTCACCACCACAGTCTGATTGTATTATTTTAATTTTACACTCCAACGAGTTTTCAATCAGCTTTTGGAATTCTCTAAATTTCTCAAAAACTTCATCCTTAGTTTTTAAAGGATAAAACCATGAAAATCTTGAATATTCATCAACTATAAGTAAATAATACTTACAACCATGAAGTTACAACTATAGATAAAGTTACGGACCTTGCTGGTAAGTGTTGATCATTGATCCATTGTTCGTGATCATGTAATCAGCTATTGATTTTGAATGATTCTGCAGTGGGGAGAAGAGAGACGATTCAATGACATGCGTGGTAATATCGGAAAATTAGCTATTTTCTGGACATTTCAGGTTCTTTCTTTACTATTTCTACAAAATAAATTGTGTACAGAAACCAACCACCCTGGATATTTGTTTACATTCATTCCTATCTCATTCACAACAGGCTATTTGGGCTGTTGGTTTTGGAACACCTCCATGTTTGTCCAAAAATCTCGCTAAAAGCTGTTCAGAGTATGTATCCACCATTGTTATGCAGGTTAGGAATGGAAGTAATAGAAGTACCAAAATCTCAATTTAATAAATAGATTCATTTCACTAATCCACTCATCATTACTTTCTTTGACAGGATGACATTGTTCCTAGGTTAAGTGTTGCTTCTTTAACGCGCTTGAGAAGTGAAATTGTTCGTACTGATTGGTAAGTAACTTTTAAAGCTGTGAAATTTGCCTTCATTGTGGATGATAGTTTGATCTCCGTATTTTCAGGACGGACGTCTTTGAGAAGGAAGATTATAAAAGGGTGATCGATTGGATTGAAAATGCGAAACAGGCTTTATTTATGGTTCAAGATGTTGGTCAGAAGTTCTCTCAATTTGCCAATTTCAGGAATCTACCAATTACCTCAGGTATACTTTCCGTCAATTCAGATGATACATATTTAACACCTTGTTTAAAAATCTGGCTGTTCATATTTTGTTACATCATGTATTTTGGAACCAACTTTGCAGCTGATATACCAACAACAAAAGTTGGTCATCTTCCAACGAGTAGAAGAACTGAAACAGAGGAGCTTTATGTTCCAGGAATACTGTTCTACCTAAAGAAACACATGGACATTGATGATGGCAAACAGAAATGCGGAGTAACATACAGTCTGTGGAAGATGCAAGCACATGAACTTGTACAGAGAATTTTACTCTTAGGTAATCTCATCAATGATCACAAATGCGATAATCACTACTATGCTCTTAGGGAGGTGCTCAAGGGATTACCATCTGCATCAGATGTCAATAATTTAAATGTTAAGTATATTTATTACAAAGAATAAAGTGTTTATCAACATTTTAAAATCTTCATTATATTAAAAATTTAAGATTGAACGATTATGATTTATAAAATAATGAAGTCAGTTAAACGGAATTACAAATTGTTATTTGCTTAAGGAAAATAACTGAGTTGATTAAAATTAAAGAAAGATTACAAAAAAACATTTCTTAATAGTTATTAGTTAGTCCTCTTTGATCTCGCCAGAATCCTCAATTGTAACAGTAGCTGATGTCTTCCCACTATCAGAACCAACTTCTTCCATGGCTTCCACCACACTATAACCATCAACAACCTTTCCGAATACAACATGTTTACCATCCAGCCAACCTGTCTTGTCAGTACAGATAAAGAACTGAGACCCATTTGTGTTGGGACCAGCATTAGCTATGGATAGGATTCCGGGACCAGTGTGCTTCTTCTTGAAGTTCTCATCTTCAAACTTGGAACCATAGATCGATTCTCCATCAGTTTCATGCGCTCTTGTGAAATCCTCTCGTGCAATGGATAATAGCGTAATGGATAATTGAATTGTTCGTCTAAATACTCGTATTAGCAGAAATACATTAGATAGTAACGCAGTGGACGAATCAATTGTTCGTGTAAGTACTCGTATTATCAGAAGTATACTAGATAGTAACGTAGTGAATGACTTGTTCGTACAAATACTCGTAAAAGCAGAGGTACAATAGATAATAGCGTAATGGATAAATGAATTATTCGTTTAAATATTCGTATTAGCAGAAGTAAACTAGATAGTAGCATAGTGGGTGAATCAATTGTCCGCTTAATTAAGTACTCGTATTAACAGAAGTACACTAGATAGTAGCGTAGTGGATGAATGAATTGTTCGTACAAGTACTCGTAATAGCAGAGGTACAATAGATCATAGCGTAATGGATGAATGAATTGTTCGTCTAAATACCCGTATTAGTAGACGTACACTAGATAGTAGCGTAGTCGATGAATGAATTGTTCGTCTAAATACTCGTATTAGCAGAAGTACACTAGATAGTAGCGTAGTCGGTGAATGAATTGTTCGTCTACATACTCGTATTAGCAGAAGTACACTAGATAGTAGCGTAGTCGGTGAATGAATTGTTCGTCTAAGTACTCATATTAGCAGAAGTACACTATATAGTAGCGTAGTCGGTGAATGAATTGTTCGTCTAAATACTCGTATTAGCAGAAGTAAACTAGATAATAGCGTAGTGGGTGAATCAATTGTTCGTCTAAGTACTTATATTAGCAGTAGTACACTAGATAGTAGCATAGTTGGTGAATCAATTGTTCGTCTAAGTACTCATATTAGCAGAAGTACACTATATAGTAGCGTAGTCGGTGAATGAATTGTTCGTACAAGTACTCGTAATAGCAGAGGTACAATAGATAATAGCGTAATGGATGAATGAATTGTTCGTCTAAATACTCGTATTAGCATAAATACATTAGATAGTAACGCAGTGGGCAAATCAATTGTTCGTGTAAGTACTCGTATTAGCAGAAGTATATTAGATAGTAGCGTAGTGAATGAATGAATTGTTCGTATAAGTACTCGTAATAGCAGAGGTACAATAGATAATAGCGTAATGAATGAATGAATTATTTGTTTAAGTACTCGTATTAGCAGAAGTAAACTAGATAGTAGCATAGTGGGTGAATCAATTGTCCGCCTAATTAAATACTCGTATTAGCAGAAGTACACTAGATAGTAGCGTAGTGGATGAATGAATTGTTCGTACAAGTACTCGTAATAGCATAGATACAATAGATCATAGCGTAATGGATGAATGAATTGTTTGTCAAAATTAATAATCGTATTAGCAGAAGTACACTAGATAGTAGCGTAGTCGATGAATGAATTGTTCGTCTAAATACTCGTATTAGCAGAAGTACACTAGATAGTAGCGTAGTCGGTGAATGAATTGATCGTCTAAATACTCGTATTAGCATAAGTACACTATATAGTAGCGTAGTCGGTGAATGAATTGTTCGTCTAAATACTCGTATTAGCATAAGTACACTATATAGTAGCGTAGTCGGTGAATGAATTGTTCGTCTAAATACTCGTATTAGCATAAGTACACTATATAGTAGCGTAGTCGATGAATGAATTGTTCGTCTAAATACTCGTATTAGCAGAAGTACACTATATAATAGCGTAGTCGGTGAATGAATTGTTCGTACATGTACTCGTAATAGCAGAGGTACAATAGATAATAGCGTAATAGATGAATGAATTGTTCGTCTAAATACTCGTATTAGCAGAAATACATTAGATAGTAACGCAGTGGGCGAATCAATTGTTCGTGTAAGTACTCGTATTACACTAGATAGTAGCGTAGTGGATGAATGAATTGTTCGTACAAGTACTCGTAATAGCAGAGGTACAATAGATCATAGCGTAATGGATAAATGAATTGTTCGTCTAAATACTCGTATTAGCAGAAATACAGAATTGGAAGTAGGGAGAGAGAGTGTGAGAATTGTCTTGGCAAAGAATTAGAAAGAGAGGAGGAAATATGACTTTTACGTGAAAAGACTTATATTAGCAGAAGAAAACATTTATATAGCAGTGCAGAGTCAAATTATATAGGTGTTGGTGTGTGTGCTCGACGGTGTAAGCCCACAACCTCAACTCTCCAGTGTTCACTCTCTCAGAATTATCAACCCCTTCCCCAGTTGGACCAGGGGAGGTATTTATAGCCTTCACTTGTTGTCCTTGGGCCTCGTGAGCTCGTACGGTCGGGCCCATCCGTCCGTCCGTCCGCCCGCCCGTCCGTCCGTCTGGGCCGGTTGGTCCGATTCGGTCCATGGGCCGCGGTCCGCGGTCCATGGTACCAACAATACGTACATCAGCGAGTAATGGAAGGACAAAAGAGAAAAAGGATGTATTAGAAGGGATAGAGGAAAATGACAAAATATCAGAGCAGAAGTAAGAAAACGTACCTTGAAAAAGAAAAAGTAAGTAGTGGTAGGGAAGTAGAAGGACAAATCAAAGGTAGATGGTAAGAAAGAGATATTGTGAGAGATAGAATGAGAGAAAAGAAAATAAATCTACAAAAGGACGGTGAGAGAGAGAAGATGTAAAAAAAACAAAAAAAAATTGCATTCTGAGATATATCACGGACGGAGAGAGAGTGGAGGAAGAAAAAAAAATTTAATCTAACATAGTGAGAGTGGATAAAAAAATAAAATTTAATCAAGTAAGGGTACAAGAGGAGAGAGGGTGCAATCAGTTGGAAAATGTTTAAAACGAGTGGTCTGAATTTATCAAAAAGTAATGGACGGACCAGATAAGATTCTCATGTGAGAACCCAAATAAAGGTTTGTCAACTGATATTTTTTTGTATACATATATGATCCGTCCGTCGACTGTCGTACGTAAATAACGTGATTTTTTTTTTTAAGAAACACGATCCTCTTTCTATATATAAAATAAAAAACGATTAATCAAGAAAGAAAAACCTTTTAAAAAGTAAACAAAAGTACACGCACACTGCTAATGGTGGCCGGGTATGGCTCACCCGTTAGGATCAGGTTCAGGTATGACCGAGTCCAACTTAGTCAGACCCGTCTAGACAAGCCATGTACGAACTTTTGCAGTTGCCAAAAACGACAGTAAAGTCTTTAAATAACTGAAAATATAGTTTATAATTTATCTATAAAATATACACTAAAGTCTTTGAAACTTGTCCCTTGTTTATTGGATAATATATGGGTGTTTGCACAAACATCCTTATAAGTGTGTATATTTAGAAATTTATATGAAACACAATTTCCATATGGTCTCTTAATTCTTACGAAACATAGGCACATCCATCCACACATAGCCTTTTATAAATGAGTAGTTTCATTATCAATTATTGAAAACTGGATTACATTGCCGGTAAAACAGAATCGGAAGAAATATCGGCCATCTCCTTCTTCAAGATCGCCGCCGCTTCAATTGCAAGAATGGATTACTCCAATTCATTTCAAAACCTAACCCTAATTACTTTTCATCTCTCTCCCTTCCTCTCCCTACTCCATACACGCAACGGAGCAACGACAGCATTGATTTGATCTGATCCATCTCTTTCAATAATACACACTAAAGAAGATTTTCCTTGACACGCAGGTAGTGAGTACGACCTTAAAATGAGATCTGATCGGAATCTTTTTTCTTAACCTACATTGCCTTCCCGTCATATAGTTTCCTTTCTCAGATTCAGTTATCTTCTAGGGATTTCTGGCAGTATGACTCAGACGCCACCCAATCTTTTGTACATAGTGGTTGTGGATGACGAAGATAAACCGTATTCCTCTCGTATTGCCTTCTCTGCTTCTTCTGCTTCTTCTAGATATACCAGATCGTCTCTGCAAAACACGCTTCAGTTAATGGGGTGTAAGGCGAGGCATGCTTTCAAGGTGCAAAATTTTTATTCAGAATTAATTGATTTTGATTATTTGTTTTTTTGCTGTTTCTCTCATTCATTTGTAATATTTTCTGTTGACTTTATTTCTTCTTCTTATCTATTCGTAATTTTGTATGGAACTGGTATACCTACTCTATCAATAATATATATCTCTAATTAATTAGGGATTGATATAATTGGAGAGGGAAATTAGTGTAATTTGTATGTAACTGGCTTTCATATCTTGTATATAAATAGTGAAAACCCTTTGTTATTTTTCCAATCATAAGCTCAGTTTCAAGTTCTATCAGTTGTATCTTTTATTTGCTAATGCTAATTTTTACATTCTAGAGTCTAGATATTGATTGATGATTGAAACAATCAAAGTCTACGCCTTGTTATTGTTTTCAGAAATAAAACTTAAAAGTTGTAATTAAGCAGCTTAGCAGAGATATCTGTTGTTCACGAATTGCGACATGCAAGTATGACTGGTTGTGATCTCAACTGTCTACTATTTTTTGCATTCTAGATATTGATTAATGAGACAAACAATAAACATATGTAGTTTGGTAGTGTTTTCAGAAATAAAACATAAAAAATGTTGTTGGGTACAGTTTAAGAGAAATATCTTTTGTTGTGACATTCAAGAAGGTCTGATTTTAAGTTCTCCATGGAGTTATCATCTTAAACAACTTTTTAGTTTTTAGGGATCATCAGTTCATCACATTATGCTATAATTCAAAAGCATGATTTTTTTGTGAAACAATTCTCTATTAGCACAAGCCACAAAGCTCACATTCCCAAAACTTTTGATGGGGTGTATGAATTACGAAATTATTAAAATTGATTCCACATTAGGTTGTCTCTGACTCTCTGCCAGGTTCATCCATTTGCCATACAAATTGTTTCCTATAAACTTGGATGGGGGTTACCATTGCTTATATCTTGGGGGAGTGGGAGTTAGTTTGACACGAGAATGATCTTCTTTGGAGTTCCTAGTACATTGGACAATAGGGGGAGGAACGAGCCTTCCTCCTCGAAATCATCATCTCGTCCTTTTCACCATAATGACTATTTTCTCTCTACTCGAGACTTGAGAGAGGTGGAATAAATAAACAATTCAAAAGATCTTTATTATATCATTATTATTTGCTGATACCTCAAAGAGTATTTGTAAACTGTGATGATAATACAAGTTGCACACTGTAATGCACTGCTGTATTTTTTAGGAGTCATCAGTTTGCTATAATTTAAAAGCTTTTTTTGTATGTTTGGCAGATCAGTCAAAGAGTTTTTGAGGTAATGAGAAATGAATTCCATGCCACTGCTTCTCACCTTACAGAGAGAGAAACATCTAAATCAAATACCCTTGGAGGATTATTTGACAGAACTGATTCAACTGACACCGATGGCTGCTTGGATGATCACGATGATTCTTTGACACTAGAAAATTCACAAATAAATAATTCCGTACAGTTTGATCTGTACAAGAGACTAACAACTGTCTTTGTTTGTAGAGAAAATTTTCTAAATGTAGTCCATCAAGCTTTATCTCAATATAAGTACGTGGGACCCAAGCAAAGGAATGACTTGACTCTTGCATGCAGGTATGCTCATCCATGATCATAAGAATCCCAAAAAAATGAGTTTGATGGATGTTCATATAGGAAATCCTAGATAGCTAGATGCATATAGTTGTGATTGAAGTTGAATTAAGATTGCGGACAACACACTTGTTTGTAATGTTTTGCATTAAGATGTGAATAAGCACATGCAAACGATCGTAAATAGGAAGAAAAAAAATGTAGTATGTAGATTTCTCTATCCAGACAGCAATACTCAGGGTTGCAAGTTTGAGGTTGAGCTTGTTAGCAGTTTGGGCTTGAGCTTGGTTTTTGAGTTTGCTACGCCAATCAAGTTGAGCCAAGTCTTAGTCTAGACTTTGAGCTCAAGCTTGGTATGATAAGCTTATTAAATATCATGATATTTTTTTGAAGTAATTAGAGTTTTTTTATTAATAACAATGAAGAATAGCGCCCTTATTACATGGAGAGAATGAATTACATAAAGATAAGCAAAAGAGAAATAAGCTAATAGCCCATTGACTATTAACAATTAGCTATATAAACTAGTAATATAGTAACTAGATACGCTGCCTCAGGAGGTTGGTCTCCCACACTTCAAATCTAGACATTTTCAAAGGGTGACAATAACTTTTCTTGTGAACTTCCGGTCTGAAGGAGAGACTGATATCCTTGATTAGTTTCTTAAGAACAACTTCAGGGAGTCTAAGGGTGTGTTGTCTGAATCTTCTATTCCTCTCTGTCTAGATGTCCCAAGACAAACACCCAATAGCATTCCAGAGTATGATAATTATTTTTATTAGTTTGCTGATTTATAAATTCTAACATAAAAAATAACACAAAAATCTATATGATAGAAATCATAGATGGTTGAGTATTTGAATCTTTAATGTTTTGAGATCAAGTTCAACCCCATATACTCGAGTTATCTAATTTTTGTTAAATTAATCTTGACCTCAATTCAAGCCAAATGAGCATGGGACTGAGCTGAGCTTATCAATCCTTAAGTTTGAGTTCTTAACTAGCTGAGCAATGGCTTGTGACCTTGTCAGATTCGAGCTTAAGTTTGCTGACCTTAAGTTTGCTGATTTATAAATTCTCACATAAAAAATAACACAAAAATCTATATGATAGAAATCATAGATGGTTGAGTATTTGATCTTTAATGTTTTGAGATCAAGTTCAACCCCATATACTCGAGTTATCTAATTTTTGTTAAATTAGTCTTCAAGCCAAATGAGCATGGGACTGAGCTGAGCTTATCAACTCTTAAGTTTGAGTTCTTAACTAGCTGAGCAATGGCTTGTGACCTTGTCAGATTCGAGCTTCATGAGCTCAGCTCATTTTAAACACAAACTAGCTGAGCCTTAAGCCTAGTTTGATATGCCAAAAATGGCTCGTTTGTATCCCTAGTAATATGTTTTTTACATTATTCCAACATTTTTTCAAGTTCACAGAATATGGAAAGTGGAAACAAATGTTTAGATTTATAAGGTGATACCCAATATGCCAAGACAGATTATGTCATTGATCCATACCAGATTGTAGATTTGAGGTATTTTGAGCAATACTGAAATGATTTATAATATATCCCTTATCACTAATTGTATATATAGTTCTCTACAATCTTGCTATCAAAGTTCCATCATAAAAAATTAAAAAATATGAAATCACAGAATCCACCAAGTTACCAGGGAGTATCAAAATTATCAATGCCGGTAGATAATTACCTCTTCAGAATGGAAGGTTTAAATTTTAGAAAGTGCATTCTTAAATAATAGCTATTAAAGATAATTTCATGAATCTAGTATGCATGTTTTCATTTTCAGTCTCTCTTTCTTTTTGACTTATAAAACTTACCTCTTCAGAATAAGAGAAAGGAAAGAATCTTTCACGGTTCTTTTATGTGGAACCAGTGGCTGTGGAAAATCTACTTTATCTTCATTGCTGGTATGGGATGCTCACCCTTCAAATAATTTCTTCTGCCAGAGTTCCCTAAAATGTATTTGTATACTTTCCATGTTTATTTTCAAATGTCTTAAATTTATAATGTCTCTAATCTTATGATAAATTTTCCAAGGTTTGAGTTGGCCCATAGCACGTAGCGCCGGCTATCCGCGCTATAGGGATATAGCGTGCTATAGCGCTGTTAGCGCAAAGTGTATTTAAAAAAAAAAAGATATATACAATAATTAGTGATCAAGTTAAATAAATAGTTTTAGAAATGGAGAGAAATGGGGAGGAATAGTGAGATCTGGAAGAGAAATTTATATAAACACTAACCCTATTTGGGTATTTGGGCGGATCCTAACCCGGATCCGCCTAAAGGTCCACTTCCCATAGCGCGGAGAGATAGCGCCGTCTACCCGCGCAGGCGCGCTATGAGGTATATAGTGCGCTATAGCGCGCGCTACTCAAACCTTGAAATTTTCATTCTGATAAAACATGAATTTATCCTGGATTTTCAATTTTTTTAAATTTCGTCATTTATGTTTACCAAAAGATTTTTTTACAAAAAGGTTTATAACCAATACAAGAAAAATGGTTAACTAATACAAGAATCATGGTTGGCATCTTCATTTTGTTCGATTGTGCCTTCCTTGCTAGACAATAGTTACCTTGATTGCTTTAAAATATCACAACTTAGAATACAGAGCTACATATGTATTAGAGAGTTGTCTATATGCTCTTCTCAGCTGTATATTATAAAACAGGGTAGCAGATTAGGGGTTACTACTGTGGTTTCTACAGACTCAATAAGACATATGATGCGGAGTTTTGTGGATGAAAAGAAAAACCCTCTCCTCTGGTCTTCGACATATCATGCTGGGGAACACTTAGATCCAGTGGCTGTGGCCAAAGCAAAACACAAAGCAAAAATACTAGCTGGATTTTCACATTCATCCAAGGGGGATTTATCAGACATTGTTAAGTTTGAAAATGATGAAAGCAAACTGATAGGAGAAAAGCAAATGGCAATTGAAGGCTTCAAAGCACAAAGCGAAATGGTAATTGAGAGTCTCGATCGACTAATAACTTCATGGGAAGAAAAAAGGGAATCTGTTATCATCGAGGGCGTTCACTTAAGCTTAAATTTTGTGGTAAGCACCATTCAAAATTACAAGCTTAATTAATATTTAAAGATTTTACTATTTTGATATTAATTCATCAGTAATCACAGCTCTTGTATTATTTTAATTTTTATCTTTTCTTAGATGGGTCTCATGAAGAAGCATCCATCAATAATACCCTTTATGGTTTACATCTCAAATGAAGACAAGCATATGGAACGATTTGCTGTACGTGCACAGTATATGACATTGGATCCATCAAAAAATAAATATGTCAAGTATATCCGTAATATTAGAGCCATTCAAGAGTATCTTTGTAAACGAGCAGATAAACATCTGGTGCCTAAAGTAAACAACACAAATGTTGACAAAAGTGTAGCTGGAATCCATGCCACAGTCTTTGCCTGCTTGCGAAGACGAGGAAAAGGGGAGCATCTTTATGACCCTACTACAAACACAGTTCCTTTAATAAACGGAGAGTATTTAAATCAGCGTGCATCTAATTCAATGACTTCTAAAGGAATGTTTCAATTAATCCAGCGCCAAGGTTCATCTAGAAATTTAATGGCTCTTCTAAATACAGACGGATCTGTTGCCAAAGCTTGGCCAGTTGATTCCATCCAATATAATGAGAATTCGGTGCTGGATTATGAAAAAAAAAATGGGACCAGTCCATTTTTATATGGACCACTACAGATTGGTAAATCAGAACCGGTCAATCTTCATTTCGGTAAGCTTGGAATAAGTGCTTGGCCAAGTGAAACAGCATGTTCAAGTCATGCTGGAAGTGTAGATGGGTCAAGAGCTGATGGGACTGACAGTGGGAGCAAATGCTATTCTTCTAGTAGCAGCTCATTGTGCTCCGCTTCTAAGGAGGTATATATATTTTTAACCCTAATTCTATTTTTTTTTTGAAGCAGTTAAATTTTTCATTTGTAAAAATGAGGGGCGTTGCCCTGATACAATGAGAACTAGCAATAAAATATAAATATAAATATGAAAATGAAAATGAGAGCAAGTCTCATTTTGACACTTTCCACACAGCCATATTGCCTAGTATAGAAGCTAGGCTATCTGCCTTCGGAGGTTGGTCTCCCATATCTGTATTGTGCTAGGTCCCAAAGGGTGACAACAACTCTTTTTGAAGCTCTCTGGCCTGAAGGAGTTGATGTCATTTAAAACCTCCTTAAGAACCGTTTCTGGTGGTCTGAGAGAATGTTGTTGTCATCTTCTGTTTCTTTTAGCCCATATGTGCCAACTCAAGACTCCAATCATATTCCATAATAGGCCCCAAATTTGAGAATGATGTGTTAGCTTTTGACATGCCTCAATTAGGTCTCCTATTTTGATATTTGGGTATGTGGTGGTGGGTGTGGGGATGTTCATGATTTTCCAGATGATATTGTTTAATTTTTCAACTTATGCATGTTATAATCAGAATGCATTTGGGAAATGGGGGAGAACAAATGTTCGATCCCTCCTAAAATGTTATTAATTCACTTATATACAATTTAGGAGGATTGAGACTTAACAGAACGATAACCGTTTCTGTTAAGTCTTACCCAATTAGAAAGTTCTAGAATTATATCCTAGCTTAAAGGAGTTATAAAAGTAATTAAACTAATTACATAAAAGTCCCTTATTATATCACTAATAGCCCCCCTCAAACTCATCTATATCTATCGATGAGGTTGGTTTTAAGTTCCATGAATGATGTTGGCCTTAATGCTTTTGTTAATACATCCGCTCTTTGCTCGGTGCTAGGAATGTGAATAACTTCTATAGTTTTATTCTCAACTCTTTCTCTCACAAAGTTGAAGTCCACAACAGCATGCTTGATTTTTGAATGAAAAACAGGATTGGCAGCAAGTTGTGTGGCTCCTAAATTGTCACACCACATTTTGTAAGGTTTATCAACCTTTATACCCATTTCAGACAGTAAATTAGCCATCCAATCTAAATCTGCAGCTGCTGCAGTAATAGCTCTGAACTCTGACTCAGTGCTTGATCTGGACACTGTTGTCTGCTTCTGAGAACACCATATCACCAGAGATTCACCCATATACACAAGGTAACCAGACTGACTCTTCTTGTCTGTCTCATCTGAAGCCTAATCAGCATCACTGTAGGCTGAAATGTTGCAATTACTGGATTTTCTAAGAACAATTCCCATGAACTGAGTTCCAGTCAGATATCTGAGAACTCTTTTCATCATCTGCCAGTGAATCTCCTTAGGTTTTTCCATGAACTGAGCCAGCTTGTTGACTGAATATGCAATGTCTGGTCTTGACATTGTCAAATACTGCAAGGAACCAACAATCTTCCTATATTCAGTTGCATTTTCAATTACTTCAGCATTAGAGAAAAAGGATTGATCATGTTGCATTGGAGTAGAAATAGGTTTAAGGCTCTGAAAATTGTGTTTGTTCAACAGATTGACCAAATATAGTTGTTGGTCTAAAAACACACCATCCACATGTTTTCTTACCCTTATCCCTAGAAAATATTCAAGATCTCCACACAACCTTACTGCAAATTCAGACTTTAGAATATCCAGACACTCCTTTACCTTTTCTGAGCTTGAACCAGTAATGACCATGTCATCAACATAGACTAAAATGTAAATAACTTCATCATCAATTCTCACAAATAAAGATTCATCAGAAAAGCATGCTTTGAATCCCATTCTATTCAAGGACTGTTTCAACCGTCTAAACCACATCCTGGATGCTTGTTTTAAGCCATAGAGTGCCTTTTTCAAAAGACACACATGCCTTGGTTTTGATTCATCAAGGAAGCCAGCTGGTTGCCTCATAACAATCTTCTCTTCTAACTGCCCATGAAG
>LFYR01000829.1:147581-272397 GCA_001185155.1 Zostera marina
ATGTTCGATCCCTCCTAAAATGTTATTAATTCACTTATATACAATTTAGGAGGATTGAGACTTAACAGAACGATAACCGTTTCTGTTAAGTCTTACCCAATTAGAAAGTTCTAGAATTATATCCTAGCTTAAAGGAGTTATAAAAGTAATTAAACTAATTACATAAAAGTCCCTTATTATATCACTAATACAACTAGGGGTAAAAAGATGGCTCTAGAGTAGCTACAGTTGAAAAAAAGGTGTCCTCTGGTTTCATTTTCTAAGTTGCATAATAGGCAGGTGGGTGGGATGGGCATGCCCCATCCATTTAGCCTGGTGAAGTATAGAGAATTTTTTGGGTTTGTTGGCACATATTCCTTCAGCTAGAGTATCTTTATGGTTTTTGTCTCTAATTTCCTCACCTATTTTTGTAAGTTTCTTGTTTGGGTTTCCACTTTTCCAAAGCACTGTATAATTTGGTCCACACTCTATTAGTGTGAGAGCCTTAGGGATATCTCCCATTATAAATTTCCAGGCATGGGAGTCGATAGAGTTTTTTATCTGAATGTTTGTAAGTGCCCCTCCCTTTATGTATCTCCCTTGGATCCATGTATTCAGGATTGAGTCTGATTTTGTCCAGAAATTTGCAATCCTTTTAATGTTTATGGCTGGAACTATGATATCTAGGTTTCTTACTCCCAATCCTCTCTCTGCTTTGGGGAGGATCATTTGTTTCCATGGTATCCCTTTTCTTCCATCCCATATGAAATTGTAAGCTAACTTTCTTATTTTCCTTATGACTGATTCTTGTAAGGCTGTGCCTTGGGCCCAGTATGTGTATTTTCCTGCAAGAATCCAATTTACTAGTTGTATTCTTCCTCCATAAGAGAGGCATTTCCAACTCCACTTGGCCAACATGTTTTCTATGGGTTGTATCAGCTTCCAACATTGGTTGTAGGATTTTTTCTTTTCTATCCCCCGAAAATTTCTCTAGGGTCCTCTTTATTGCATTTAGGGATTTCCTATTTGCTTTTGAGAATATTAGAATATCGTCTGCATATATTAGGTGTGATATAGAGGTTGCTCCGCCTCCGTTGACCTTATAAGTATCTATTTTCTTTGCCATAACCTCTCTTTCTAGTAGTCTGCTTAGCACATCCATGGCTATGTCAAATAGGATTGGGGATAGAGAGTCTCCTTGCCTTATTCCTCTTTGATTTTTAAAAGGTGGGGTGGGGGTGCCCTCAACTAGCATTGAGAAAGATGCAGTGGAGATACAATTCCATATTAGCTTACATAGATGAGAGGAGAACCCATAGGCTCTTAGTGTGCCTATTATGGCCTCCCATTTAATTGTGTCAAATGCTTTCCTAAGGTCGATGCTTATGCAGTATCTTTTGGGGGTTCTTTTCCTACCATACCCATAGAGCATTTCATTTTCCAGCAATGTATTATCTGATATTAACCTACCATTTATAAAAGTTGTCTGGTTTGGTGATATGAGTTGTGGCAGGACCTTATTTATCTTGTTTGTGAGGATTTTTGTCATTAATTTATATATTAGGTTGACACAGGATATTGGTCTGAATTCTCCCATTTCAGATGCTGTGTTGGATTTTGGGATGAGGGTTAGGAAGGTATGGTTTGTGGACCTTAGTAAAGGTTTCCCTTTGAAGAATTGTGTTACACAATCCATTATGTTCCTTTTAAGCTCATTCCTGAATTTCTTAAAGAATTCAGAGGTAAAACCATCTGGGCCTGGCGATTTGTTTGTGTTAAAGGCAAAAAGCACCTCCCTTACCTCTTCCTCTCTTACTATCCCACAGAAAGTTTCCTCCTCTAGCCATGAGTTGTATAGCCTGAAAGGTTTTGCTCCTTTCTCTACTTGTGATAGGGTGATGATCATGGCTTTATAATCACTTGTGCCATTGTGAAATTGAACCCTAGCCTCTGGCCATTTATTTATCCATATCTGATTTGTAAAAACTCTATCAATTTTGGATTGTATGAAATTTGGTCCTGGGGAGTTGTTTGTCCATGTGAACTCTACCCCTATGGATGGGACTTCCAACAAGTGTGCCATATTTGTGGAGTCAATGAATCCAGATGGGCCCCCATGTGAATATACCCCTCTCCCTGCTCTTTCTTCTGGAGACCTAATTTCATTAAAATCCCCCCCTATTAGCCAAGGTAAAGTGGTTATGGGTCTCCACATCAGTGCTTCTGTAATACGTCATGGCATGGCAGCGGAATTCGGCCTAACGTTGCAAGCAGTAGATGGATCGATGCAATTGATAGTACCTTCCCAAAATCAATCAAGAGGCGACTTATACCATATTAGTTCCGTAGGGTGATAGAGTTTGACAAAGGTGGAGGAGATCAAATGATCGACCCCTCCTAAAAATGTCATTAATGTATTTATATACAATTATAATTAAGAGAGAGGATTAGATCTAAATAGAATAACTAACTTTCTGTTTAGTCTATCCATTAGAATATTCTAGATGTTATACTAGTGTCTAATTACATTATACTATAGACTAGCATATACTAATTACATTAATACCTACTTAACTCTCTAATATGTTTGATTTGAATTTCTGCATGCTTATAACTATAATAAATAATATCTACTTCTTTTCTGTGTTGTAGCAAAAGAACCATTCTTCAGTATCTGGCAGTGATCTAGACCATGATGACGAACATGATGCAGATGAAGATAGCAGTGTGATAGATGACAAGGAACTCCATGATGATGTAAGGATAAATAATTTTTTCTATATCTTGAATTCTATATTTCTTTTGTAATCCATCTATTTCTCCCTAACTTCATTTACGTTTTTATTTATTTTGCCAGATGGATGGATCAGTTGATGAGGAGTCAGATAAATCAGATGAAGAATATGAAGATTACATCAAGCGTGATGAGAAAGAGAATGGATATTTGTCCGATAACGATGAACCTTGTATAGAAGATAAATTGAGAGTAGAACCATCAACGACGACGATTGTAGAAGCAACTGATGAAAACCAAGGTAGAAAGATTCTGGAAAGATACCAAGATAAGCTGTATGACAGTGAGGGATTAAGTATATCACGGAGTTTCTATTACCCACCTGTAAATTCTGACCGTATTACAAGAAAAGGACTTCTGGGAAGGAATAGGAGGCGTTCACTTAGCGAATCATCAACCTGCAACCGTTAGCAGAAGCAGTTTGTATTTTAAAATAGCAGTTGACAGAACAGATTTTTTTCCTGGCTTGTGATGTTTTTTAGATTCTACTGAGAATATTCTTAGAACATTTAAAAGATGCGGATATTCCTTGTTTCAAAGAAATCTGATATTTTGTTATTTGACTTGTTAATAAATCTGAAATCCTTAATTTTTATTCTTGGACTTGTTTCAGTTGTTTGGATGGTGGTTTCTATCTACATATATGGGAGGTGGCCAACGTCAGCAATTGGAGTGATGGAGGGGAGGAAGTTGAGAAACATAGTGGCCTGACTTGGGTCATGTTCGTAGGAAACAAACTCTACCTAAGGACAGTAGAGGAAGGCACCCCGCTCTTGGTGTCTCTCGAGAGTAGGGGAAGGTAATTATCGTAATCATGCATAGGTAAATGAATATCGTGCATCAGGGTTGTCGGGCCTTGGGAAAGCAGCTAAGCAGGTAGCTCGACATGGCTATTACTGGTATAAAATGAACACCTCAACGAATGTTACATTCATGCAGCCATTCAAATTAAGGATGTCCTCCAGCTTGATGAAGGCAATCACCACACCAATACTGTTTGTCTGGTGGGGTCTGGACATCTTTGGCCCATTCCTATTGGTCTCAAGATGCCATAAGTACATACCTGTTTTAGGCGGCCGACTATTTTAGGAAGTGGGCTGAGACTGAATCCATTAACACAATCACAAAGCATAACATGATACAATTCATCTTCCTGAATATATAATGTATGTCGTCTCATAGTCCTGCTCTAAATAATCACAGACAACGAACTGAGAGTTTTTGCAAGGAAAACAAGATAAAGTTGAACTTCACATTGGTCTATCACCTGCAGACTAAAAGTCAAGTTGAGATGATTAACCACACCATCACCTCCATCTAGGTTGAGGATCGTTCGAAGAACTGGACGAGCTTTAGGCATAAAGTGCGCTCGAGGGTTGTCCAATCCATTAGGCCACACACACAAAGACAAGGCCACTCGAAAAACCAGACAAACCCTGGGATGGTTGTAACACATTGATATATAACATATATATTCCTAAGGTTGGTAGTAAATATATACCTAAATTAATATATCACCACACCATATATAATTATATAGGGTCCGCTTTTGGTGCGGTTCGGTGCAAACTTCACCAAGGCGGTTCTTCGGATGTCGCGCACTTCACCAAAGCGGTCCTCCGGATGTCGTGAGCTTCACTCGGATGTGGCGAACACCACCAAGGCGGACACTTAGATGTTGCACCAAGTCCGGTGAAGTTCGGTGCACAGAGGACGTACGGTTAGTCCTCCGTGCTGTCAGATCTCATTTCTCAGTCATCCAAGTACCCGGCTGCCGCATTGGGTTTCTGGTGCGGTTCGCCACATCTGAAACCCAGTGTAATTATATATTCCGATTTCCGATATTAATAGGTAAAAGGTCAAAGGCCTGAAGGCTGGTGAAACCATTTTGGTTAATTAATCTCTTGTTTTAAATGATTTCAGTTTTTAAGGTTTAAGTTTTATTTATTTTAATTTTTATCTATTAATTGTGTTAAAATACCAACAAAACCAATCTCCATAACCATAAAGAAGAGATACAAGAACATTAGAACAAGAGGATTCAATTTGCAAATACTAAATTAATAATACGATGTTCGTGATTTAATCATGGCATGAAATATAAGTTTACGACATTTGTTTATGCCATCACGTTTGTATACAAAGAACAAAATTAACAAATAACTGAAACCAATTATATTTTTGGTACAACAAGGATGGAAGAAAATACAAACAAACTAATCAATGTCTCTTTGATTTTGAACCTCTCTTCCTGCCGGTCTTGTTTTGTGTTGTCTTGGGAATACGTGAGTAATTTTTCATCTCAAGGAAGAAAAGCAGAGCTCCAAACACAGCTATCACTTGATGCTGAAGAAATCAGAATTAAACCAGGAAAACCAGAAATCGAAAAATGTTCATCTAATTTTTGTATAAAAAGCATTTATTGGTTGGCATGTAAGTTTATGCATGCAGTTCAGTAAAAATTGTTTGTGCATAACACACTTGTGCTACATATGCGAAATGCAGCAACATGGAATATCATATATTCATAGAGAGTCAATAAGATCTGGTATGGATGGACGGCACCAGAATGGTCAGTGGGGCAGAGCTGTATAAGGATGGTGGGATATTCCATCTCTAAACAATTTGTAGTTTGGGTAATGTCCTTTTCATTGCTAATGAAACTCTTTCCTATGATTTTTTTTACTATGCATGTAAACAGTTGATACTACCATACCATGATTCCTTTCTATATATATTACTCCAGAATCCCAGATCAGGTAAAGAAATTTTATAGGAGTTTTTTTTCTGTTCCAAAATGATCATGCAGGTAAGCAAACTATTGGTTATATATGCATATAGCTCATATGGTATGATAATATTAATATCATCTTCATGCATCTGTCAACAAATTCAATCTTCCATGCTAAGATGAAACATGTCATTTGGGTGTTCGATTCGTCTCTTACAAAGACCACTCACCAATGCCCTTACAAAACTCTTCTCCGTCAATCATATCTCTAGGATGTACCTTCATGACAACCTTCCCCCCTTTTCTACCAATCTAGGTTTAGCTTGAGGGGAAATATTGGTTATAACTTATAATATTACAGGCAGTTTCAGGTGCAGTTCGCCGCACCTGGAACTGCATGCTGCACATCACCAGATGGGCCGCAATCTTCATCCGATGGCTAGGTGAGGAACTACACCTCACCTCTATCAAGGACCGCTGTGGTTCTGGATCCAATGTGGTTCCGATATGGGGTTCCGTCATGGTCTGCGATTCCATTTCTGGTGCGGTTCCGATGATCGCAGGTGCGGCGAACCGTACCAGAAATGCTTCCATATTATATATATACAGGCAGCTTCACCTGCGAACGTCCACAGGTGAGGCTGGCTGCGGATGGGTCATCGAATTCGTGACGTGAAGCCTCACCAGGAACTGACGTGGTTCCGTCAGATATATCCAGTTCAACCTCGACGAACGTCCCGATTGGGTGAGGTGAGGTGCCTCACCCTCACTCCGCCGAACTCCACGAACCTCCGCGGACTCCGATGATCCATCGCGGTTCGTCCGATGAAATGCACCCTATATATATAACTCTAAAGTAGAATAAGAAAAATTCCATAGTGTGTTGTTAATTTAAGTATGTAAATAATAAAGATTAGTTATTTGATTCTCTTTTTGGTATATACAATCACATCTTTTCTGGGTGATTCAACACGAGGACACCCATATACTTTGCACATATTCTAGCTACCTTACGCAATCATTTCTAGCTAAGTGAAGCAAATACAAATTTTTTTACTAACCTCCATGAACTTGGCCAAAATCTGGTGGAATTGGGCCGAATCAAAGCTGTAGTTATAGAAATCATAAAAGACGGGTGTGGCAATTGCAAGCTGCAGCAACTGTTCACCCAAATATGAGAATATACATCGATCAGGATTAACAATATATGGCACACTCAACAAAACATTTATGGCATACCAAGAGATAAGCTCCTAAGGAGCTCCCGAAAACAAATAGAACCCCTCCCCATCCCTTTAAGGCTATGAAAACATAGGCCACATAGCTCATCTGAGTTCATAAACAGTAATTGAAGCTCCGTCAAGTCAAAAGAAGAAGAGAGAGAAAAACGGAAAATTAATGCGAGTACATACCTCAATCTCGGGCATGACCAAACCAGTAGCCGCAGTAAGAGAGTCAAGATGGACTTTTAGAGAGTTTAATTTAGGTCGGAATGCTTCCTCCATTGATGATCTACTGCCACCTTCATTGTACCTGCAAATAATCGAACTGAAAACGTAACAGAAGAAAAAGATCGATGAATCGATCGATAATCTTACAGTTGTTGCCATGCAGATACGAGGAAGATGGACGCGAACATTATTCTCCCAATTAATGATATGACACCCATTTCCTCCAGTTGACGGCGGATCAAGATCGATCGGAATACCGGATATGGCGGAGAAATTAACCGTTGACTGAACTCGACCTTCGCTTGTAACTTGTAAGTTGTAACCCACCAAGTAACAGACCACTTCCCCCTTAATGAAATGGATATTTTATACAACATACCGATATATTCTTCTTTATTTCTTTTAAATCTATTCCAAATTTCATTAGGGGTGTTTTCATAAAATGAGATTAACTTCTAGAGTGAATGAATGGATAATTGATATAGGTAGACGCTTGACGTTAGTCCAGCATTTAATAGTATGTTAATTTTTTTAATAAATATATCAGTAGGGTTTCATAATTATATAATATTTTGCTATTTTCGATGCACTATTCCAACTACCCCCAAATGATGATCCATTCATCCAACGGTCAAGATTCATCATTCGAGTGAGTATTCTAGTAATTATGAAATTTAACAGGGGTGATTACGTAAACTACAAACCTTAAAATAGTTACCGACGGCGTTAAAAGTTGAATCTTTCTCCTATTTCCATTTTCGATCTCTCCTCATTCCCACTGTTAACGGCAGACATGGGGTTCGTGTCGTTCATCGGAAGGGTTCTCTTTGCCTCCGTGTTCCTTCTCTCTGCTTATCAGGAGTTCGTTTTCTTTCTCTTTCCGTTTTTTTTCGATGCTATAGTGTTGGATCCGTGTTTTTATTTTATTTTTTGAGTGTGATTTTGAGTGTTTCTGGGGGTTGGATGATCCGAGTGAGGTTCGCATGGAGTTTTTTAGATCTTATAAGATTATTCTCGTTTGTCTTTTGGAGAACATGGATGGCCGATCTATTGATTACGTTACTAATTGTGATTCTTTTGGGGAGGAATATTTCCAAACTCGGAATTGAAGTAGATTTTTTTTGAAAGTTTGGGCATACATAAATTATAACGATTCGATTAATTATATAAGTTGAGATTTAGTTTAACCAAGCTAGATTTATTTGAAACTTTAGGCATAGATGAATTGCACTTCTGATGATTGCATTTTTAATGTAATTTGTTTTAAAAGGGTGGGTGTTGATTGTTGAAGATGATTTGTTTTAGATTTTAAACAGGCTAGATCTCGTATCTGTCTATCATATAGGGATTTTGGGTGGTTTTAGGGAAGAAATGATATTCTGAATACTTGAACCAGATGCAATTTTTTGAGAAGAGTTTCAACTTCAAACAATAAAACCTAATGTTCATATCAATATTGAAACACGTATATATGAATTATTGTAGGACTTACTATCTTCTGTTTACGTATTTGGATACAAAGTTTCACGGTCACTCTGAATTGCACACAAAAAAGCTCCTGATGTGTGTGTCTTAGTTCCTTTACAGTTTATTATAGGGGAATTTAGATTTTTTAGATACAAAATTTCACAGTCAATCCTTTTTTATATTATATAGATTAGAGAAAATCAGGTCTGTTTTTTTAGTTTTCATGTCATTTTGAAGTATAAATTGCTCTTGGTTATTTGTATCATATGATATCCTTTAAATAACTACCTTCCCCAACTCACTCAGGTTTAACGAATTTGGCGTAGATGGGGGACCAGCATCGAAGATTTACAAACCTAAATTCGATCATATCCGAAAGCACGCAACATTTTATCTTGGATTACAATTGCCAGCTATTGAAGTGAGCTATGAAAGTTCATTTAAATCTCCTCATTTTTAAACGTCAGAAATAATGTAGTTAACTTGATGATTTTCAATTTCTGTAGATGAGGCAACTAGTTGCCATGTCAATTGCTCTTAAGGGAATGGGAGGCATTCTATTCATCTTAAGCAGTTCTTTTGGTGCCTGCCTCTTGGTATCTTTTATTGTCTTCTCAAACAACCAACTTTTAATGTTTGACTCAATTTATCTGTTCTAAGTTCTAAATTCTAATCCAAACTTTTTTTTACAGCTTTTACATATTGCACTTGTCACTCCAGTGATATACGACTTCTATAATTATGATGTAGAAAAGCCTCAGTTTGCCGATCTTTTTTTGAAGTTCACGCAGGTTAGTTTTGAGTTATTGAATTCCATAGGACAATAAGCATAGTAGTGAGTCTTGTGTTTAAATTCAATTAGGTAAATCAGCCTCTGTGTGATTGGTTTAAAGATTAAACTTGGATTAGGGTTTTAAGTTTAAAATTGGTATCTTTTAAACTTGTAGCTAGCTTCCAAACTCTTTGATTATGGTGTGTTTTTTGACAATCTGATTTTCCCTATTTTATTGCAGAACCTGGCTCTTTTCGGTGCTTGTCTTTTTTTCATTGGGATGAAGAACTCAATTCCCAGAAGAACAGCAAAGAAAAAGGTGACCAAGTCCAAAACAACATGATTGACCATAGATCTTAGATAGAACATAGCAGATTGGATAATCTGGAAGTTAGGATTTCATTGTTAATTTAAGTAAAATATTTCATTCTGTTTGTGCTTGAGATAACATTCTTTATTTAGTTTCTGAATTCTGATTTATTGAACAGTTTGTTTTGTTTGGTTACTTTCATATCACTTATGTCGAGATACCACCGCTGTCTACAGCAATGTTTTTTCCCTGAACATCTTGACCAGATTTTGGCAGCTGCCGTCAAGACCAACCTCGTTTATCAGGACACCTTCTTTGTCAGTAGGTTCATCGAGGCCTGTTGTCGTTTCCGACGAATGGACTGCGCTGGTGAGGTCTTCACTGGCATGATAGAACCCAACTCCTTTGTCTACAACGTGATGATCAAAGGTTTCATACTTTGTTCATCGCCGTTGGAGTCTCTCCGTTTGTACATTGACATGTGTCGACGGCGAGTGTCTCCCACATGCTACACTTTCTCGTCTTTAGTCAAAGCCTGTGCCGCTACTGAACGAGGAGGGGACTTTGGGGAATGTGTGCATGGCCGGATTTTGAAGGTAGGCTTAGCGACGCAGCTGCACACACAGACTGCTTTGATCGATTTCTACGCGAATCACGGTCTGTTGTCGGAGTCCAGAAAAGTGTTCGATGAAATGTTCGAACGAGATAATTTCTCATGGACGACGATGATGAATATTCATTTGCGATTCGGAGATAAGTATTCTGCCAAGAGCTTGTTTCAGTCTGTACCGGAGAAGAGCATCGTGGCATGGAACACGATGATCATCGGTCTTGCAAGGTTAGGCGATTTAGAAACCGCAGTCTCCATGTTTACCTCGATGCCGGAGCGGAATCTTGTATCCTGGACGTCGATGATCTCCTGCTACTCTCAAAACAAAGCTTTCAAAGAAGCAGTTGAAACATTTGTCGGAATGATGTCAACAGGAACAATCACTCCAGACGAGGTGACAATGACTGCGGCGATATCTGCCTGCGCACATGTCGGAGCACTTACCGTCGGTGAAGCCTCCCATCTTCATCTCATCGAAAACAAAATCAACCTTAGCGTCTACACCGGATCGGCGTTAATCGACATGTACGCCAAATGCGGCGATCTGACCAAATCTCTAATGGTTTTCTTCAAACTGAAGAATAAAAATCTCTTCTGCTGGAACTCTGTCATCGACGGTCTTGCTTTCCACGGCCAAGCCGAAAAAGCCTTGACAATGTTGGCCTTAATGGAGCAAGTAGAGTCTTTCAAACCTAACGGAGTTACATTCGTCAGCATACTCACCGCATGCACCCACGCAGGACTGATCAGCTCCGGTAAAATTATGTTTCAGACAATGATAGAAACCCACTGCATAGCACCGGAGATCGAGCACTACGGGTGCATGGTTGACCTTCTGAGTCGCGCCGGATTTCTTCAAGAGGCTTTGGATTTGATATCAACGATGCGTATTGAACCCAATGCCATAGTCTGGGGAGCGATCTTGAGTGGATGCAGTATTCATCGGAATCTAGAGATCGGTCGGATTGTTGCGGCAAAAATTGCCGAGTTAGTAGAGCCGGACGACAGTAGTGGGTATCACCTTCTCTCCGTCAACATGTTCGCCGGATTTGATCAATGGAGTGAAGTAGATCGAGTGAGGGAGACGATGCGAAACGAATCCATTCAGAAGAAAAGTCCTGGTTGTAGTTGGATAGAAATCGACGGGACTGTTTACGAGTTCACCGTCTCCGACGACTTGCAACCGGTGATGGGATTAACGAAACAGGATTGATTATCCAAAATGACGGAACTATTCATTAATGATTTATTTATGGGCTTTTATGACTAGTATTCTAGTACCCACGAAAATCTTTTTATAAATTTGTCTCCAGTCTTCAGTCTTCATCCTCCGAGGGAGGAGGATGGGTTAGGTATGAGGGACTATGAAGAAATTCAAGAGGCGGCGGTAATCAATAGAGCAGGAAGGATATGGAGTCGTTGGGGAATTTTGGTGAAGTGGATGAGGGCAATGAACAGATGGGACGCATATGTTCTAATGGCCACGGATAAGTCATCGGCATGAGCCAGCACTCCGGTAACATTGCCGCTGTAACAAATATTTTATTAGAAATTTAGAATCATTGCCGCCGGTACAAATTTAGTTTACTCCAATAATTTGGGTAATTTTCATAATTTTCTTTTATTTATAAAATAATAATTTTTTTTTATAATATTTTGAAATTATGTTTGTAATATAACCTCAAACTTATTGATATTACAAATAGGTAAGAAAATTTAAAGACTATATCTAGGGTGTCAAAAGCCGAGTTTTTGTTTATAAAGCCAGGTTCGGGCTCGGCTCGTTAAAGAATTTTCAAGTTCTGAAATTGCAGGTTAAAAAAATAATTTGGAGAAATGAAATATCGATTTTAAGACCTCTTTCCATCTGAACTATATTTTCATTCTCTCTAAATATAATATTTTTTTACTTCTATACTCCTCTTACCGAACTCATCGAGCTTAACGAACTGAGTCTGAGCTGAACCCATCATGTCGAACTTTACTTGACAGCCGACACCCTAACTATATCATTGATGTGTGACTATATTTGAAAGAATGAGGTGGTAGTGTGGTACTCTGACCATAGTTGCTTGTTCAAATGCAAATGCAATTTCAATCAACTTTGGTTCAAGAAGACCACCAAAGGAAATTCCAAAATGAACCCCATCTTGGCCATAGCTTTCCGGGACAGAGATGGCTGGGTATCCACCTATAGCCAGAATGGAAGATGCATCAGTTTTCTCCAACTTCATTTACTTCTCAAACCCATTTTGGGATAAAATCTTCATTTCTTGAATTGCGGCTTTCTCAGCTGCTCCGATCCCTGTGTGTTCTCTGATAATAGGAAGATCCCCTAGTCATAGTCTGATTTTTTTTCTTCAATGGGGTTTCTTTCGTTGAAAGCAATGATATCAGCCAGTGTTGGCTCAAGTAATTGTTGATATTAAGCTTAAACTCAGCCAAAAGAGCAACAATTTCGTAATTGTAGATTAGATCAGCGCCTTCGATCTTAAGGTTGTCTACGATGATGGCGCCACTCCGTCTTCAAGATTAACAAGTAAACAACAGCAAACTTATAGACTCCAGATCAAGCGAAAATTCATTTAAATTTCCAAGATTATTCTCTCTTTAATTTGAGAATCAGTTCCTTTAATTGAAAGTCGCTTAGCTACAAGCTTACAATCATTTCTCATGTTAGTTGTTGGTAAGGTTAGGAAAGGTTGATGTCTGTGAGCGTTGGATTTTAGAGATGTTTTTGTGATCGTCCATGTCTGTATGCAATGATATTATTTTGGAAATAAGTTGTAATTAAAGGTGAAAGGTCAATGTCTCTTTCAATTGTATGTGAAATTAAAAAAATTAAATATATTACATGTTTTGAATGAATACAACCTATTTTTTCATTTCCTCCTCCAAAACATTCTTCTTTCTCTCTTTCAACCGACAATTTTTGTCTCCCATCGGTGATTTCTTCTTCCCACTGGCGTCCGTGCATCATCAGAGCATATCGACGTTCGCATGTTCTTCTTTTTCGTCCGTCCTTTACCGTGCGGTGACAGTGTGTTTCTGCTGCCGTTTCGACGTTCGCTGGTGTGGTGTCATCCATCGCCTTCGAAACCCTCAAGTTTGTTTGTGCCACTGTTTCTTCATACGACGTTCGTACCAAGTTAGTAATGACAATACCTTCTAAACCCTCGATTGTTTGTGTACATTCCGTTTTTATTTATTTTTCTTCATTATGTAATTTCTTTCCATTTTGTCATTTTATATTTGGTCATTAATTTTGTGTTTCGTTTTCAAATGTTTTATTTTTGAAATCATAGGTTTTCAAATGTTTTGTTTCTTCACTTAATACCCTATTTTTTGTGCAGGGCAAACATTGGCTATCTACGCCGTATGCATCTAGGCCATTGGATCTGTGAATGTAATGGCAGCCGTATATTCTTTAATAGTAGTTGGATTAATGTTTATTTGTCGGATAATAGAATGTTCTAAGATTAAATTAGTAGGTAGAGTGTCACTAGGTAGCTAGTGTCGTACCGTAGGTTACTGACAGTTATTTTTTTTCCCTAACACGTCCTAGGTAGCTAGTGTCGAACTGTCTTGTCGTGATAATTTTTTTCTTCCAAAAGTCTTCAATGCAAACATATTTCAATTGTAGAGTAGAACATACTTCAATTGCAGAGTAAACGTACTTCAATTGCAGAGTATAATATACTTCAATTGCAGAGTAAAACATATACTTCAATTTTAGAGTAAAACATACTACAAGAATAAAAAGACAATCGAACATCATTCCAAGAATAATAATAAAACGCAACTCAGAGAAGAAACACTTACCTTATAGACGAATAGAGTATGTAGATTGCAAAGAAATAGATAAAAATAAATGAAATAAAATGAAAAAGTAGATATATACGTGAGATTTGAATGAACATATACACAATTTTTTAGGATGATGTTTGACATGGTGAATAGTAGACGTTTGATGAGTCGTACGACGTATTAAATAGCTTAGTCAAGTCGTACATTAAATAGAAGACAAAAAGAAAATGTTTTATTTGAGATTTATTACAAAAAAAACTGCATAACACTATTTCAATTAAAGTTAAAACACAGTATTACACACAAAATAAACCGGTACGTGTCACTCAAAAATAACAAAAACACCTCGAGATTTGGATCTGATATCGTACACTGGATAGTTAATACCGTCGGATGTCAGAAGAACGGTTGTGATTGAAGTCGTCGCGCAAATAAGGATATTACATCTGATAATTTCTCTTTTTGTGCATTTGTTTTATTTTTATTTTTTATTTTATTTTTTTTATGCATTTTGATCAATATTTCGTTTTTTTTTGTATTTGTATTATGTTTTTTTATCTAATTTTGTATTTGTTATAATATATACATAGGGTTTCAGTGCGGCGAATCGCATCGGAAACCCAGTGCGGCGGACCCTTGGGTGCCGTCGATATCCATTCCGACGGCACGGAGGACGAACCGCACGTCCTCTGTTCGGACGGTGAAGTTCGGTTCTCCGTCTAAACGCCGGTGTTCTAGTGCAGTTCGTCGGTCCGTCTTCTGGAAGTTCTCGCACCAAACCTCACCTGGGAGAACCGCACCAGAAACGGATCTTTTTTTATAATATCTTAAACTTAGATCTCACCGAAATTGCAAAATTTACCAGAAAGATAACGTAATTTGCCTCAAACCATCTTGTTTGAAGATCAACGACGAGAGTAATTGCAAGATTTACATACCTCAAGGATAAAATAATTTGCCTCTCACCTTATCTTAAAGGTTTATTTGCTAATTAATCCCTAAAACAATTATTAAGTAATAGTGTACCCACGTGGGGTAATGTTTTAAAACTTATAAATATGTTGATTATGATTTTTGAATGAGAAAAAAGAAGTTAATGCCATTTTATTTCTCTTTAGTATCCTTAATTTGAAATCCTCATCTGAGTCGTTTCTCACTCCGGTGAACAACGATCTCCGACGTGACTGATCCAGTCATACATATAAGCTGATCTCAACCCGATTTCAAAGTGAATAGATTTAAAGTCAATCAATTTTTAGTTTAAAAAATCTTGAAAACAATCAATGAAATCAGTATGAAACACACAGGTCACAAACAAATCAACAAATCCCGACGCCATGGCTGCTGACCAATGTCGCCAAACACACCCAAATAACACAATTATAGTCAAACTCTAGAACTCCATCAAGAACAGAATACCATTGCCGGCCAACATTAGCGGCCAAAACCCTGCAAAGAGCATGGAGTTCCCACTGTCGTATGGGGTGTTGTCAACAAGCGGCTGTCCAAATCCTCGCCGTGGATTCTCAAATCCGACTGGTTTTTCTCCCTGCTGCTGCGGAAGTGGAAGATCTGCCGGTATTTGTTCCGGCAGTGGGCTTCCTACGAACCCCGGTGCTCTCGATGTTCCAAAGTTATTATTCCTACCGGTATCCACTGGACCGGCGAATGGTGCTTGAGCACTTTGCATTCCCGGAGATCCTGGCAACTCACATTCCTGGTTCAAAAAAAGTACGTGTGTAATGTGTCCGTGTGTGTAAAAATATATAAACAATTACATATTTACACTGACGTGATCGACGTCGGACCCCGACGAACTTCCTTACCTGATTAGAGCGAGGATCGTCGCTGGCTCTCCAGACGAGGTCACCGTTCTGGTCTCTGATCCTCATATCACCCTCATCTACCATCTCCAAAAACTCCAAATGAACACTCACGTCAACACCAGTGTCCCATGCAGTTCGGCTCCCGTCAAAAATTTCTAACCCCTGGTCGGAAAACACTAAAGAACAAGTATTCGCAGTGCTCATCGGAGTGCATTCCGACTCCCAAACAGACTGACCGGTTTTGGTTTCTCGCACTTGCACATAGCAAAAATCTCCCCCGAAGCCTCCGGCGCCGGGAATAGTGGCTCGTCGGAGGAAGTAGACCGAGTAATCACCGGACGGCGAAGAGAGGATCGGGTGCATGGGTGTCTGATACGAATTGGGTTCGAGTGTTGCTAGTATTTGCTGCGCAGTTGTTCTCTGGATGATTCCCACCCCCGCGGCCGCCGTCGTGTAGGGAGAGAGAAGGATGAGAGACAGCAGGGAGAGGTAGAAGAAAAAACCGAGTGATGCAGCCATTGCTATGTAATATTTAATGATATTATTGCGATTGGATTCATTTTATTTATAGGAAGAAGAATGAATGGAAAATCTGATGAATGTGTTTAGTTGGTTGGATACTTGGATTTGGTGTTGAATTGTTGATAAATGATAATTAATGGAATCTTCCCAAAATTCTACTAACTAAATAACTAACCCAATAACTTAACCTAACTTTATTTTCTTCTTTGCATTCAGATTTTCAACCGTCCAACCATCATTCATTGAAGAATATAACACAACTGAGACGGTAATCGGGTAAATGACCCGAATAGAATAGATTGATTATCTTATATTTAGTCTCGTTAAATTTTGACTGAAACTGGATTCCAAAATGCACATTCCATAATAATTCTATGTTAGTATTCTACATTTTAACTGAAAACAAGAGTATCAGATTAATACAGACTTCAATGTCTTGAAACATACTACCATCTAATTCCAATTTGAACCTCCTGCAAACAGATCTGGCTTTCAATGGTAAAGACATTAGTTTTCTTTCTTTGACAGTTTAATGGTTAAAATCCACCCATTGAATGGAAGCCTTATTTCTTCTCACTACAATCGATAGATTAATAATATGACCATCATTTTAAATGATGCATGTACAATATAGGAGATAATACAAACAGATAAGGCGTCATCTCATCAAAGAATGGCAAACGTCTGCAGTAACCCAGGGTAGAGAAGATCTAAGATTTGATTCAATGATTTTAACATTGAATCGAAACATCTATGCACTTTGGTCACTGAAAGGAACCATATGTAAACATCAGCCATAACTCATTTATTAGTGGGGCGAAATCTTAAAAAACATAAAATCAATAGAAAATAAATCTTGTTTGAATAGGGTTTAAATACCTTCCATCATCGATGTTATTTTGTTGGAAAAATCTGCAGCATATCCCAGTAATGGTCGGATTCCACAAGATTGGGATACACACAACTCTAGATAGAGCGACTTTTCTAATATTTGCATTAGCAAAAGACACACAGACTGGATATCTGGTTTGAATGGTTTGTGTTGATTAGCTTTACAAAGTTCAATAACAATCGTCACAGTTTGTTCCTGCACAATTGGAGAAATGAAAAGATAAACCATCTAACCAATCTATTTCATCATATCATATTCACATTTCATAAACATTTATCTCATATGTCAAAATGGAATCGATTGGCAGCCTAAAATCAACATTCTCAACAATTTAAGTATTTAAGTTAATCTATTAATCACTTGGCTTAGTAGAGGATTATTACATCATAGTAAGTGATGAGTTGGTCCTTATAAGAGAAGAACTTGATTGACAAATTGGGGGGCCAAATTAGGGTCAAGGATCCGATTAGATCGATTGGGTAACTTGCAAGGCAAATCACCCTCCTTTTCCACATGTTCTTTCTCGATACATTAAAAACCTAGAAGTTGGGCCAGTCGAACAGGATGAACCCATGATCTACCAAGCCCAAGAGGAAACAACAGAAGAAAAAAAATAGGACGAGGACTCGAGGAGTCCCCAAGAGAAGCCAAGCCAATTCAAATATACAAGGGAATCCCATTTCAATTAGATTCCCTTGAAGATTTTAATTATAGCAATAGTCAAGTGGATGATCCATCCCTAAAATACTAAGTTAGACCTGTTAAAGTAAATATTAGAGTAAATACAATTATTTACTCTAATTAGTTAAAGTAGAATTACTCTACAGTACATTTCTGTTTTACTTTATTTCTGTTTTTACAGTGTACTGATCCACTACCTCAAGGTAGTTGAGATCTACTTTTCACTTTTCCCGGCCTATATATTCAATAGGCTGTGGCTAATGGAGATTACGGTTTTCATTGCCAATCTTTAGCAACTTTCATTTCAGTTCATATCTTTGATAAGACCTCAATAATTTGAAATGCTTCATTCTGCATAATAAGAAATATAGAGAATGCAAAAAACAGATCCGGCTAGAGAATACCTGTACACCATGCAATATCTCTGTGGTGGGAAGTTCTGGAAAAAGTGCAAGATCTACAGACTGCACATCTTCAGCCCTCCTAGCTGCAGCAGCAGCTTGCATGCAAAGAAACTTTAAATTTAAAAAGGTGATTTTATAAATGTGCAATGCCACCATATCTGAGAACATCGACTGATAAACAGAATCACAGTGTGCAATAGAATCTCTGTTAGGCAAAGATGTTAAAGATGAGATGGAAGTAGCCTTCTTCTTGGCAGATAGAGAAAACCATCCTGTTTTGCTGCCAATAAATGATGGTCTTTTATTAGCTTCAACTTCAATTCTTAATACTGGAGGACATAAAAGGAAACCATTTCTATTCATTGCTTCCCCAACATTATGTATACCTTTTCCTACAAATGCTAACATATGAATACATATTTGCCTTAATTCCGATTCTTTTCCCTTCATGCAAGTGATCCAAGATGTCCTATATTTTGCTAATTCACAAATAAGCATTACTGTATGTTCAGCTTCTTTAAGAGAAGTCAATGAAATTTGTAATTTTTGAGTTCTTCGTTTCTTCATACTCAGATCTCCACATGGAATGTTAGGAGGGGAAAGACATCTATAAATCATAAAGTCTTTCTCATGAAGAAAATATGAAATAACACTATCCACAAATTTACTGCTAGAAGAATTATCACCCAAACTATAAATTATAGATGTGACAATAGCCAACCCTAATCCCCATATTTGCTCTCGACAATCATCAGTATTAGGCTTCATGTAGAACTCATGATTATCTTCATGCGCGATGAGGGTGAATACTCCTTTTAAGGATGAGAAGCAATTCAAATCTTGAAGCATCTCTGCACCATCTTTACTCTGGGCCAGAGTTAAAAGAAATTTTAAAATTACAACAATTGAACTGCCTGAATCTATTAATTGAAGTTTGTTGATAATACTTGGCAACTTAAGATGCTTTTGTAGAACAGGAAGCCAAGTATTAGGACTAAGAAATCCTTTCAGTATTAAGTCAATGGAAGCAATAGAAAGATTGAGGTAATCAGAGAATTCAGCATATCTGCAGAGAGTAGGTAATAGACCCAGAGTAATTAGAGATCCCTCAGCAATCAGATCAACAGCTTTTGTCTTCCCAGCAGAATAAATATATTCAACAGATGCCAAAATTAACCTTAGGAACAATTTTATGGCTCTTCTCTGCAAGGTAGCTGATGGACTAAAGAGACAAAAAAATCCCAATGCGGAAGATGCCGTTCTGATTAAAAGAATAAACGTCGGTAAAAATCGTGATTTAGATTCAGCTACATCACGTTGGAGTAAGGACTTGCAGAGATAATTCAATAATTCTACTTGTGCTTCATAAAAATTAAGTGTTGAAATAGACGTATTTATAAAAAGATTTATAGAATCTTCTGCATCCTGCAAACATGTGCACACATGTTTGATGCTAGACTGCAATACGGTGTCAGATATGCCTTTGCCAATATTACCCGACATTCTTTGAACAATCTACATGGAAATATAAAAAATTGAATATTAAATTATCAACACACCACATAAAATTAAACAAATAGTCAGTAAAAAAAGTTGAAAAAGAGTTGACATAAGAATACTCACATTCCGCTCATGCACAGCTAAGGCAGTAGTTATCGCCTTCAATGCCAAGCATTTGGAATTTGAAATTAGCATGGCAGAATTTGCTTCGTGCATTTTATCAAATGCCCACAAAAAAGTGGATTTTGAGATCTTCCAATTTGAATAATCCCACAAATCAATGGATAACTCGGTACGCAAGCGTGGGAGATCAAAAATATAAAAATCACTTTTCAGAATACCTATATCTACTTTGTTTTTGCATGACTTTTCCTGAAATATATCCAAATCAAGGAGATACAGAACAAGCTCCTTGAAAGAACCATGAGAAATTTCACGGCCCTCTAGTTCACCAAGCAGATGATGGTAGAGATCTCTGAGTATCAAGCCATTATGTTCATCGTTCTTGCTGAAAATTTAGCATTTGAAATGATATAAAATGAAACAAGTTCATCATTAAATATAAAAATATTATTTATACAAGGAAAATGGGACAAATGTTTATTTTACTTCTATTTGGGTTTGAGCCACTAAGTTCAGATATGGCTTGTTCAAGGTTAGGGTAAGAACTTGTAGGGACAGCTGAAGAGCTGTACATGTATGTTTATGATATTCCAAATGGTATTATCAAGTGCCTCCAAACTGGTGAGAAAGAGAGATCTGGGCTGAATGGCTGATTCATCATCTTCATGAGATAATTTTATGATTAGTTAGCCTCCAATTCAAGGTGTGCATATAGTGTAGATGTAGATTATGAGGACAACGTCCCCTCCCCCCTCCTATTTTTAGTAAATATAGATTACCATCTAGATGAGTACATAGATCTATTGTAACGGGTAACCCAATTTTTCTCATTTTAATATAAAAAATTATCCTTGGACCAAAAATGTTCTATTTGGGTTCTAAATTAAAGTTTACGATTAGTTTTATTGGAACAACCATAAAAAAGAACTAAACATTTAAATGCATATAAAACCTATAACTTTTAACATATATTCCAAAAGGTTCGTTTAAGGACATGGTTATGCACGAAAGCGCCTATCTAAAGGCACTTTTCAAGGCGCCTCCACTTATTGGATCTTAATCGGATCCGGGTCGGGTCTGGATCCAGATCTGATTGACTTAAGTCCTTTTTTAGATTTTAGGGCTCTTTCATTTTTTTAAAAGATTTTCAAGAACACCAGCAAATCTCCCCCAATGATTTTGTATAGACTATTTGGTAGTATTTAAGTACTTGGATGTTTAGACCTTAAGTATTTTGTATTAGGATTATATTATTATCGTATTTATAGTATATAAATCCTAAATTTATATAAAATTTAGAGTATTTTTATTTATCTGCTAAAATGCCCCTGACGCCTAAGCGACAATGCGCAAGGTACTGACTCACAGCACAATCGCGCATTTAAAAGCTTGTTTAAGTGATAAAGTGCATTTCGGAATAAAGTGTATAAACTCTAGAATCTCTCTGTAAATGGTAGGTGGAGGAATCATGATGTTGATCCCTACTCCAGGTTCAATCCTAATAATTAAAGTATTCACGTCATATAATTTTCATTTCACACAATGTGTGTATAAAAAAGTGGACTGGAGGTATTTCTATCTTTTCAGCTACCCCATTATTCTCTTGATTCTTCTGTTATCTCTCTCTTTCTCTCTTGATTATCCAAAGCAAGGGAAGGTGATGTTATGTAAGATACAGCAAGGTTTTTGATTTGTCGCATATGCGACCAGGCGCTAACCCCCCATCGCATATTTGGGGGGTCGCATATTATGGAGCTTAGCCGGATCCGGGTCGGAACCGGCTAAACCCGATCCATTTACCCAAGTACAAAATATTAAAATTGAAATAATTAAATGAATTATATTATTTTTTTACAACTTAAGGACCTTATATAAAAAATATTTCTAAATCTAAAAACTAACAAGAAAATACTCAAAAAAACTCTAAATCCTAAATCAGTTTACAACGAAATCGACGATCGACTGAAAACTACTGAAAATCCTAATCGACGATCGACGAAGGGAGAAGGATCGCCTATCACAAAATCGACGAAGGGAGAAGGAAGGATCGCCGCTGCTTCCGCGATTTCCAGAAATCGCGTTTCCTGGCCGCTGCTTCCGCGATTACAAGGTAGTTCAGAGTGGTTCCAGTCTGAAAATTCTCAAGTAGTTCCAGTCTGAAAATTAAAATAGCAGATGTTGTGTGCTATTGGCTGTGATTAACTATATTTACAGTCAATTAACAACAGTTTCTCTCTTTAATACACAAATATCAGGGATTATAATATCAGGGATTTATTTAAAATATAGAAAATACAGGGGGTATATTGAAAAAAAATAAAATAAATGTCGCATATTGGACCGCATATGCGACCAGGCGGTCGCATATGCAGTATGCGGTCCCAGCGCCTGGCCGCGTGAAAAAGCTTGAGATACAGTGAGATGATAACTTATCCGAAACCGAAGATAAAGAGGTTGATGTTCATCGGAAAATCATACCAGTACTCGCGGTGGTGCGAGCGATCGTCTAGCTATGCCGGAGGCTCTGGGATACACGATGCGCGTAATATGTCAAGTCTTCGATGAAGAATTGGCAATTACTATATGGAATCGGTGATTTCTCCGTGAATGTCACTCTAGAAATTGTGGAAATGTTGCCTTAGATGTGCTTTGGGGGTCCCCTTTTAAAGGGCCTCTAGGGGCACCATCTGCGGCGGAAATCGCGCCCTGGCCATTAAGATGGTCAGACTGGACTCAAGGTAACGCCTTTAAATCAGTGATTTGGAAAGATGAATCGCTTAGTAGTTTTGGGATGGTCCTCTAGGCGACATCCATTGTGGACTAGGCGACTCTCTCCTAGAATCGGCGATTTTGGGAAACTTTGAGTTTTCGACGAAGACCTTTGGTTCCGCTTCCGTGGGAGCCTTTCGGGGTCCGACATAAAGAGAACGAAACCTTAATTCCTATTGATGGGAAAGACAAATGTATTATCCTGTATCACCAGAGGTTATAGAGGAGTGCATAAGATCGAACATATTTTGCACAAAAGTTTCTAAGATCATTATTGACAATAACAGCAGACAACATCGATAATCTAATATGAGAGAAACTGAGAAAGCATCACAACAATTGGAACTCACTAACACCATTAAGTGGATTAAAAATAGTAACACGTTTCAAATCAAGCGTCTTTATCGAGTACCATTGTCTACTGAAAAAAATTACAATGGGACTATTAATTGGGAGTTGTGATGTCGTTGCAATGGACACAACATACATTCTCTAGGGACGGTGGTGGCAATACGACATTGTAGTCACTTAAATCAATACATGATACTACCCAAACAATAAGAGGAATATGTCAATGGCTTAAATTACCAAAACGAACAATGCCATACTGCCAATGTTTGACTTCATGAAAGAATTGAAGTTTGAAAAGGTGAGATTAGCACTAATTGCGACGGAACATGCCGACAAACCTAAGAAAGAAATTTTAGCGGAAGTATCCAATATACCTCATCAGTTGACTAGTGTCACGAGTGAAGCACATCAGAATTACTTCATACATGGGGCATCGATGACTGAATTGACATAATTCTCAGTTCGTCACTACTTTAATTTGGCACACTACAGATTGAGCCCCTGAGAAGTTATCTTACAAGAGCAAGTAGAGAAATCACTGAAGAAATGACTTATTCAGTCAAACATAAGCCCATGTGCAAAACCCGTATATAGATTGCAACGAGTGCATTAACAAGCCTTATATACATTTAAGGAAAATGACCACATTGTGGTTAACCCTCAACTGATCAGTGAAATCTCATAACAATATGTAACTAACTATTATAAATTTACAATTAAGCTAATTACACTGATAAATAGGAAAATGGATATTCGGGTGGATCCAGGCAGAGAACCGTCTCAGAATTAATGTAAAATGAAAGTAGAAGAGGTAACTCTAATTCTCTTTGGAAAGCTTATTAGAATTATATTTTAATTCAAGTATGAACCATATGGTTAACCATATTCAAATATTGAATTTTTCTTTCCACTGGGAACATTTCCATTTGGTATGTTGAAACAGGAGAATGTTGCATTTCTATTTGAATAACCATAGAAGAGCTTTGGAACAGCATTTTTTCCATCTATTTCGGCTTGTTGAATTAGCCAGACCTATCTTGATCAAAGCTAGAACTCTGATCATGATCGATGTTAGCAACTCTGACCATATTCAGAGTTAGCAATTACAATCATGTTCACTTGTTCAGTATAGTGTTAGTGTTAACCATACAAGATCTGAAATTTTAGAGAAATATGATAGTACCAGCACGAAATGAATAGATTTAAATGAAAGGTTAAAGCTCCACCTGTATCCATGAAATGCATACTGTGCTGACAAAGTAGAAAAGGCAGGCTGAGTACTTATCTGTAGAGTAATAATAAAAACTAAATTAAAAATTTAAATATACACACTACACAAAAGGCAAAAGGCAAAACCCATTCCGATATCTAAAAAGAATGATAATAAATAAAATAAAATAAAAATGTAACCAGAGCCAACCTTCTTTGATATAGTATTTATTTTTCTAACAAGGGCTAAAGATAAACTTCCAGTGTCGCCAGTTGATATTTTTTCCATCAAATGTACCAAGCACAGACTCAAAGCCATCTGAAAATTAATTCAGCGAATTGACAAAATTACATAAGGGAAGAGGTTATATTAAATACATCAGAAAAAGAGAAATAACAAGAAGCATGCCGTGACTGGTCAGTGAGTTAGTGAATAATTTGTTATGTAGCCTAAACATGTACTTCTCCGTTCAATATGCCTTTGGAAAAATCAAGAATAGATTGCTATACATGAATGATGCCACCAGTCGCTAATATATTTTAATCACTAGTTTTAAATTTGTATAGAAAAGAATCTTAGTCTTTTCTTATATCCCAATCTTATCTTTTTATTATCTTCAATGCAAGCCTGTAAATGGTATACCGGAATCCGAATTCGAATATGACTATCCGGATTAGGATTTTTCGGATTCGGATTTGGATACCTGAATTAAAATCCGGATTTTATTCGGTCGGATTCGGATATCCGGATTCGAACATCCGGATAAATATATATTAAATTTATATTAGTATATTTATATTATAAATCATTAAACATTTAAAGTCTTAAACCTAATTACCTTTATAATTATAAATCTTTATAACTTATTAACTTATAATTATTAAATGATGGAAGTATGGGAGACCAACCTCCTGAGGCAGCGTATCTAGTTACTGTATAACTAGACTACATAGCTAATGGACGAGAGTCAATGAGCTTTTTGCTCATTTCTTTTTACTTCTATTTTTATTTCTATTCTCTATTTTTGTAAACTTGGCATTAGCCTTATTCTAATAAAATTTAATTGCTTCAAAAAAAAAAAAAAAAATTAAATCATAACCCTAAGCCTAACCCTAAGCCTAACCCTAAAGTTATCCAGATTCGGATTATCCGGAAATCCGGATAATTAATTCGGATTCGGATATCCAGATAATTTATCCGGATTCGGATTTTCAAATCCGGATTGTATTCGGTCGGATTCGGATATCCGGATAATAATTCGGATACGGATACCTGCATATCCGATCCGAATCCGACCGATATACAGGCTTACTTCAATGTAATTCAGAGCACTGCCCTTCATTATTATGGTAAGTGTATAACCTCAATGGTTTACTATGTTATCAAAAAAAAAACAATAAATTTAGATAAGGATATTATTTTTATTATAGTAATGTCTGATGCTATATTTGTGTTATTTAAAAAATATATAATTATAATTGACTATGACAAGAACCAGAGGATGATCATCTCTTTATATTTCTATTTTCTGTCATAATGGACATATATGCTTGAACTTGAAAGAAACGGTGGAATAGAGCAAGCTTTTTTGGGCGATCATGCGGCCTAGTGCATGAAGGCAATCCTTCGTGCGCTAGGCGGGTTAGGTGGATCCGCTTAACCCATTTACCCAATAAATTAAATGAAAAATAAGAAAATAGGGTTTTAAAACCCTAACCCCTCATTTTTCTCCCATTTTCTTCTCCTTTCTCCCAAATTTACAGCCACCCTCTCACCTCCATTTCAGCCCATTTCCTCCACCTCCGGCTAGGACAGACGGTGAACGTTGAACGCGTTTCCAGCGAGCTCCGGCGAACACATTTATGCACTTACTGTAATATCCCGATAAATTCGAAGCGCCGAGGAATCAGGGTTACTTATGTAGGGTTTAGCGGGAAATAGGAAGATCTGGAAATCAGTCTGTGAAAGACAGAATGTTCAGGTCGATTGTATTCTGGAATCCACCAGAAACGTTCGATTAATTTTTGGTTATTCCAATCCAAGAATAACGCAATGTAACAATAGATTAATTTCAGTAATGAAGATAGAAGAAAAAGGAAATAGCGTGAGCTGGAGATTACCTTTAATTTTTAAGTAATAATCTCAACTGCTGGTCCCTCTGCCCATCCACTCCCATTTATACTCTTAGGGTGTATGAGTGGAAATTCCACCCTAAGAGTCCAAGCATATTAGTGGGCTTGGTCCAGGGCTCGATTAGAATCGAGCCCATGACTCATATACTCATGCTGGGCTGCATCAGTGATGCAGCTGATCTTAGTGAAGATCAGGTGCTTGATAAATCTTCTGAATCCACAGAAGATGAGGGAAAAAACACTGGAATCCACCAGAAAATACAAGAGAAGAGAAAGAGAAGATAGAAGGTTTATTACCTGTCCAGGAAATAACAACTTTAACAAATAAATAAAAAATTGCCAATTCCATCCTCTATCCTCCATATATATACTCTCCATGTAATGATGGGCCTTCTTTAAAGGAAATGGGTTTTTGGTCCATGTTTGATTTAAAGGAAATGGCCTCTTTCCTAGTGCCATTATGGATGTGCTACATCAATCAGTTACCATCCCAAATTCAAGACGAATGAATGAGTCGGTTAACAAGGTAACTGGTGAACCCAAATAGAAGAATTAGGCACCTAATTAAGAATTCTGCATTAGAAAGTAGAAACCCTATCCACGAATAGTACGAAATTAGAGTTTCATATGGGATCCCAACTGTGTCAACGGCTAAGCCTGAATAGTCGATTAAGAACTACATGAGTTGGGTCTAGTGGAAAAATTAATTTAAAGTTCCATAAAAGGCCCAGTCAACTAGGGTTAAGTGGAAAACCCTAATGATTTGAAATAAAATAAGTTATAGGGTAATTGAGTTAATTAGTGATTAGGTAAAAATAAAAATGGGCTTAAGAAAATTGATTAGGCCTATTGAAACCTTACCTCCTAGTTAGGACTGACTAAGGAGAATAGACAAATTAAAATTTAATTGGTAGCTCATCAATTAATTCAAAACATGGAACTAATGTAATTGAAATTTGACTAACTAATTAATTCAAACATGGAAATATTATATTTAAATGGTGACTCATCAATAAATTCAAAATATGGAAACGATGGATTTAAAAATATTGGAAAGAAATCATAGAAGAAAAAAGTTGGAAGTGGGGACTGGAGAGTATTATAACTATAGGACGTGGGGGGTAGAAGACACCTGAAGGTGGAGCTAAACTTTTAAGTTGACCACTTGACCTTCTCTTTCTAATTCTCTAGTGTTTTGGATTTTATTTCTCCCTTCTTCCCTTCCTCTTCTAACGATCTCTAATATTATTGATTCTTCTGTGTGTTATCCAAGTCGATAGCTAAGGTGAAACTAGGGTTTCTTTTACTAGGTAAGTGGGTACCTAGTGCTTATTCAGATTTTTGTTGGTTTATTTTATGTTAAATATACATAGTCGGATAGATCTATGTGTGTGCATGTTCGTATTGTTTGCTTGCTATGATGAAATCAAGTTATATGGGAAAATGGATTTTATTTGAACGAATGTAGTTTCACATGATAAAAAAAATGCATTTTTTGTGTAGTTTCTCGTTAAGTAAACCATGACTATAGTATTTAAGAATAGTACCTTCGGTTTTGATAATACTTTTTCTGTTAATAAAAATTGCAAATTTTATTAATCCATGATCCGTAAATAAATATTACAAGCCAACTATTAAATTGATATTATGATTGATTAGTAAATTCCATGCGTCAGGCTCCATGATTGATTATACCACATGATGCAGCCTTTAGACTAAGAACAATCTCAGTTGAAGGAGATGAAGATCTTCTTCAACAAATAACCAAAGAGTTCTTGGAATCCACCAAGAATCGAATCAGAAATTCAGGGAGAAGAAAAGACAAGTAGAAATGGTAGAATATCAAAAGGTGGGATAAAAAGAAAGAAGAGAATTACCTTGGAGTAAAAAATATATTAAACTCAATGTCCTCTTCCCAATGTGGCCACCATATTTATACTCACGTCATTAGAGGTGGACATACCAATGATGTGTGTTATTATTGGGCCTCCTATGAGGAGGTAGAAGTAGCCCAACCTTGGTCGGACCACATGTGGGTTGTCCCTTGCTTAATAACAGGCTCCAAATGCTCTGTTATTGGGTGATTATTCTCTGTAAATTCAGGAATAATATTGGGCTGATTAATGGATTTTTTAATATCAGATGCAGCATCAATATTGCACTGGAAACTATCAGATTTTAGGTAGAAAGAAAGAAGAGACGGAAAATTAGTTTGAAAAAAATGATAACCTCCTTTCGTCCACCTCTATTCTTTAAATACCCGTCTCATGGTAGTTCACTAATCATGAGACGAATCATTAATTAATTAGAGGTAGTATGATGTGCCCCTGCCTAGACAGAGGGCACGACTAGAGCTACCTAATTAGATGTAGCCTGTATCATTTTATTAATAGCATTTTACTTCTACCAAAAACAAAAGGACTAAAAATAACTAAATAAGCAAACACATACCTTAGCACGGTAAACAATTTTAACATCATACTCTATCGAAGAGTATAATTTCACAAGTGAAGAGGCGACAGAGCCCTCACACCAGGTAATAAATATATCACTGGCACCTTTTGATACAACAGAAGACGACCTCGGAGTACTTCTATTACTATTTTTAGATGTCTGGTTTTCAGTGAGCATGTGTGACATATTTTCAAGAAAGAAAATATCATGTGCCATAATTTCGAAAATAACAGCATGACATTGGTACCTGTATATATATATTTGAAGAGCAGAATTTGAGTTATATCATATCATAGCAGTATAGCACTTTTTAGAATAGTGTAAAGAATAGATGATATTAAAATACCAACATGTTATACCTGTATTTGGAAAGACTGTGAGCATCAGGGCTTGTTGTCTCGGTTGGTGGAATAAGTGCTGATAAATGATTCCAAAATGATTCTGAGCCTCGAAAAATATCTAATATTTGTGTGTATTGGGAACCTGCTTCCCACAAACCTTTCAAAAAATTAAGAATGCAGAGTAGAAGTCGAGGGGCACTGAACAAGATGAAGAGAAACAGAAGAAATCAGACAGGTATTTATGGTAACTAACTTTGAAAATTAAATTACTCAGTAGGTTTTTTTTGATAATTAGTTACTCGTATTTATTACCATAAATAATGAATAAACATATAATAAAATATGAAAATTATTGAAAGCGCAACGGTAATTTTTCAAATAGCCAAATTACCATTTTTTTTTTTTTTTGAAGCAATTAAATTTCATTAAAAAAATAAGGCCAATGCTAAATTTACATAGAGTATAGAAATAAAAAAACAGAAGTAAAAAAAATGATCAAGAAGTTCATTGACTCTTTCCCATTAGCTATGTAATCTGGTTATACAGTAACTAGATACGCTTGAAAAAAAAAATTACCTTTTGAAAAGATATGTAGATCTTTTAACATAACACAAAATTGAGCCAATGATATTCCTTTTGGAACCCAAAGAACCAGGAGAATGAATAAGACCAAGCTGGTGGGATTGATCAACTTTATTATTTTGAGACTCTTCCGCATTCATCCCAAATGATATTATATTGGCAAAGACCAAAGGCTGTTATCAGAAGTAGCACTTAAGTTGGAAAATAACAAAAAAATAAACATTGGTGGAAAAGGTAAAATTCTAAAAGAATGTTTTCTTTTAATAGAATAACTAATATGTAAAATGCGGGCAATAAAATGAGAATAACTTAAATATTACTGATGAAAATAAACAGTCAACGAAAATAAACAGTCAACATGAACCACAATGGCAATAAATTATTAGGAAACTAGACAGAAAAGATAATTAGAAATAAAATAAAACGTACCTGGCAGTGAGCTGCAGCAACCAAAAGATCAACTACAGAAACAATGAGATCTTCATTCTCATGTATATCATCACCATCCAAAATAGTGATAATTGAGCTTACTAAATCTTCAAACTGTAAATTGAATACAAGCAATTTAATAGAATATTTTGGAAATAAGTAACTGTACGTATTAACTTAAACTGAAATGAAGAAGATAATCAAGGGATAAAAAATAAAAAGAATTTAAACTAAGCACGAAGAAAAGTTTTTTATCATTGAAATTTTTATCTTCATCAAAAAAAAATTTTAAAAAGAGAGGAAAAGTGTGTACTTGGACATCATTCCCAACTAGTGAAGGAGTTTGCATCCTGGAAGCAACTTCAAACGACAAAGATAAAACTCTAGTAGCAGACAGTTGTATTCCCTGCATATGTATTACATAGGTGTCTTCTATTAAAAAAATAACAGTTTTGAAACCCCTCAATGACTAAAATAATTATAAAAAAATCAATTTTGTCCAAAAGAAATTCAAATATTCTAACAGAAATTTTGTTCAGTTGGATGACAAAAAATTATTGTTATACTTTTTTGGTGAAATTAATGTTTTTCATTAGAAAATAAAGGGCAGTGCCCTGAGTACATATTAAAGATATAAATTTTTTTTTTTTTTTTGAAGGAAGATATAAAAATTAAACGTAAGGAAATAAGGCAAAGACCATCAACACTTTCCTCAAAGAATAGCCAGAAGAAAACAACAAAGCAAGTGATTGTCTGCTAATTCAGACACAGGTGTGGGATCCCCCACACCCAACCAAGTTTAAACACTAGCCCCCCCAGGGAAGCCCCCCCATGGCTTTCCTGTGCTGGAATGTTAGGGGACTCAATTCCCCTGCCACTCAACTGGAGATCAGGGAGATTGTCTTAAAAAACTCAATAGATTTTTTTGCTTTGTTGGAAACCAAAATCAAACCCCAAAATGCTCAAAGCATTAGGGATTTTTTTGGTGATACTTGGGAATCCCTAAATAACGAGGTTGAGAATCACCCAGACCCAAGCTCTATCTGGGTATTTTGGAGGAAAGGGCTATGGAAAAATGAAGGCTCAATTACCCACTCACAATTCATCCATTCCAACCTTACAAACTCAGGTGGATATAAGTTGATGATTACAACCATCTACGGGAAAAATCAGAGGGAGGATAGAAAGCCCCTCTGGTTGGAACTCCAACGTCTAGGTAACCCTCCTATAGTCATTCCAGGGACAAGGTTCTGGGTGCGCGCGCATATGCGATGATGCGCCCCCAGAGGGAGATGCGCCTGGCCGGATCCGGGTCGGATCCGGGTAAAATCCGACCCGGATCCAGGCCTGTTTTAAGTTATTTAAATAACTTAAAACAGTGTTTTGTTTTTATTTTAAAAAAAAGGCCAAATTTTTTTTTATTTTAAGACCTTATAAATTTTTAGCATAAAAATTTATACATTGGTCCATGAAAAGAGCTATATTATTTATAATATAAGCTCCTCCCACTCTTTAAACTTCATATTTGTTTTAGACAAAATGAATTTTTATTTATAGACCAACCTTCTTTGTGTTTTTTGAATCCTATCGATGTGGGACTAAAAAAGTGTGGTTAAATAAATTATTATTATAGAGTATTTTTTATGTTGTAGATGTATTAAAGAAGGCCCAGCCCATTACGTTATTATTTTTTAAAAGCCTCTTGGGTTATTTATTATTTTCTTTTTATAAAAGCCTCTCTTTTATAAGTTTAAAAAAACCCTAGCAATTTATAGAGCTATATTATTACGAAAATACCCCTAAATGGTTAACCGGTTTTTAAACCTTGATGTTACAATGAATTATAGGGTGTTATAATAGTTAATAAATATATGTATTATAATAATTTTTCTATCCAATATATTTTTAACTAAAAAACTTAATTAATATAATTTAGATATATAAAAAAATATTAATTTCCTATAGTTTTATAAATATTTACGAAAATGCCACTGGCTCATCTAAGCGCATATGCACGCATATGCTCAGATGCTCCAGGTGGCGGCGCATCGCGCAGAGGCGCATCCGGAACCTTGCCCAGGGATAGCTTTAAGAGATTTCAATGAAATCAGATCTCCCGAGGAAAGGAGAAGCAAGGGCACTTACAATCATGGAGGACCCTCATACTTCATAGAGGTCACAAACCAAGCTCAACTCCTAGAGGTCCCATCAATAGGTGGAAACTTCACCTGGACCAACAACTCAACTAGTGAAGATTTCATGCAATCCAAGCATGGATAGATTGTTGGCCTGATGCTAGACTGGAATTCTTCAATGGCACCAGTGACCATAAAGGGATGATAATCACCTTCTTCCACGTGGAAAAAGGAAATCCTCCTTTCAGACTATTTAATTTTTGGCTAGATGACCTAGAATATCTAAAACTAACCAGAGAAGGTCTGAGTTCTGAAGTTCAAGGCATTGGACTTTATAAAATGCAAGTTAAACTTAAGAGGGTCAAAGAAATGACCAAACAATGGCTTGTAGGAAAGGGTGGCTTCCAAAAGCAACTCTCAACTGCAAAAGAAGAACTGGAAAAGGCTATGCAATCTGTAGAATCCTCACCAACATCTCTACCAATGCAAACAAACTTCATTAGGAAAAGGAAGGACCTAAAAATATTGCTTGAAAAAGAAAAAGTTGATATCAAACAGAGGAGTAAAACTAAATGGCTAAAATTAAGGGACTCAAACACAAGGTTCTTTAGCATAGCTACCAAGATCAGAAGAGACAAAAGTCCACATGGAAAGTCTTGAACAGGGATGGGTCCAGGAATGATGTAGGAGAAGACAAGGATTCAAAAAAACAGGTCGAAGAAGAGAGGATAATCTTATCCGTAGGGTGTGAGAGGGGTAGAAACTTGGAATCCACCAAGAATTCTAGGTTTAGATCTAGAATTTGGAAAAAAAGAAACTGTAGAAAAATAGAAAGAACAGAGAGAAGGAAATAAGGTAATACCTTTGATTTGATAAATAATTCAATAGTTGCCTTTCCCTCCTTGGCCTATTATATTTATATTCACATCAATGGTAATAGGCAACCCATTTGATGTGAGTTTAAGGTTCCTTAAGAGGAACGTGGGTTGGCTTGACCAAGGTCAAGCCAACTAGGGCCCACTTGATTATTCTCAATATCAATATCTTCTACTGTATCAAGGAACCTAACTAGATCTCAGCTAGAATCTCATAGTATGGATGATGAAGGCCTTGAATGTTTCTTGAAAACGGATTTAACATATTGAAATAATCTGTCCAGAATGATGTCAATGAAACAGTAATTCTCGATTAGGGTTTACACTTTACACTCCCTTGAGTTTCGATTGAAGATTGAACGATTATCCCAATCCAAGGATAATCGATAATTGTAAATTGAAAAGAATTGTAGAATCTATGGAAATAAATGAAAAAATAAAGGAAGAAATAAAAGAAAGAAGAATTAACGTTGAGAAATACCTAGGATAAAATAAAACTCAACTAGCTCCACCCTTTAGGGTCCACTTATATTTATATTCTCATGGTTTAAGAGTGGAAAGTCTACCATGAGAGTCCAAGCCATTTTATTGAGCTTGGTCCAAGGCTCGGTTAGAATCGAGCCTATTATTAATGCAAGCACTTATAAGGGCTGCATCAATGAACTATTTTAAAAACTTGTTCAGCTCACACACTAACCCCCTACCTACCTTCCCAGTGATCTTTCCAAACCTGGTCTCCCCTTTAATGAATACTTGGCTCACCCAAATTCCCTCTGAAGAAGAGGTTAGGGCTACTCTCTTTTCCTTTCAATCAGGAAAATCCCCGGGCCCTGATGGCTTTACCTCAGAGTTCTTTAAAAAACTTTAGCTTGAGACCAATCACACCTTCATTACCCTAATCCCCAAAATCCCAACTGCCTCTGAGCTGGGGGACTTCAGACTCATATCCTGTGTAAACTTCATGTACAAGCTTCTTACCAAAATACTAGCAGATAGAATATCAAAGGTCTCAAGTGAACTGATATCAGACAACCAAGCTGCTTTTATAAAAGGAAGAAACATCTCTGACAACACCATGTTGGCTGATGAGATGCTTTATAGGTTCTGCAGGAAAAGAACCCCCAAGAGATGATGTATCAGCATTAACCTAAGGAAAGCTTTTGACACGGTGAGATGCGAGGCCCTAATTGCCACATTACAAGCACATGGATTCTCCAACCTATTCTGTAAGATAATCTGGAACTGTATCTCCTCAGTATTAGACAAGGAGACCCTCTCTCTCCCATTCTCTTTGACATGGTGATGGATATACTAAGTAGACTAATTGAAAAGGAGGTAAAAGAAAGAAAATTCTCATATATAGTTAATGGAGAGACATCCGTAACTCACTTAATGTATCCAGATGATATCCTGCTCTTCTCTAAAGGTCGTCAAAAGCATACTAGAGACATTCTCAGCCTTCACAGGCCTAACAATCAACCCTCAAAAAAGTTCTATCACATTCTCCAAGATATGTGAAGGCTCCACAGAACTCTAACAGATCCTTGATTTCCCAGTTTCTAAACTCCCCATATTTTATCGAGGCCTCCCCATAACAGGGAAGAAGAAATTATACAACCAATGTTAGAAGCTAATACAACCCATAGAAAGCTTGCTAGCTAAATGGAGCGGTAAATACCTCTCCTATGGAGGTAGAATCCAACTAGTAAACTGGATACTAGCTGGAAAATACACATACTGGGCCCAAGGCATCAACCTACCTTCCTCTGTCCACAAAAAAGTTCAAAGGTTGGCCTACCAATAAATTTGAGATGGAAGGAGAGGGATACCATGGTCATTAATTATTCTACCTAAGGAAGAGGGAGGATTAGGGGTTAGAAACCTCCAAATGACAGCCTCTGCTGCCCCTATTAAAAAAGCAACTACAATATGGGGTAAGCAATCTATATTTGCACAATGGATGCAGAGAAGATACACCAAAGGCACGACTCTCAACAACATTAGCCCTAAACAGTCCATTGACTCTGCTCAATGGAAAGAAATTTTAGACTCCAAAGGGAAAATCAATGCTTGGAATGCAAGGCCGGAAATTCTCTAATTTGGAAGATTGGAAATGGAAAACAAAACTTAGGAACCATCATTGAAGCCTTAAAAACCAAGGCCCCAAAGGATCCTCTAGCCAAAGGCATATGGTCTCATATGCCGATAAAATTCTCAGTAATGTTGTGGAGGATCAAGAATAAACAAATCAAAACTCTACAGATGCTCGACGCATGGGGTGTCCCCATATAGCCAACCTGCCTCCTCTGTGGTCAGGGAATCGAGACCATCAACCACCTATTTTTTAATTGCCCCTATACTAGAAAACTTCTTCTACAACTCTCTAAACATCTCAACCAGGCCCTCTGGAAAATATCAAACTCCCCCATTCCAACCCTCACACATCCAGATATTAAAATTGGAGATGTAATAGAATCATGTCAAAAACTAACGCATCAGGCTCCTCCATGGGGCCTACATTGGAATGCTATTGGTTGTCTCACATGGCACATTTGGTCCAAGAGAAACAGGAGGCTCTACCAACATCCTCTCAGACCCCCAGAAGTCGTTCTAACTGATATAGTAAAGGACTGCAGAATATCTTTAAAAGCTGATATCTTTAAGAAAGAATGTGGTTCACAATTGGAAATGACTACTGTGCAGGTTTGGGAGACAACCCTCCTGAGACTAAATTCTTAGTTAAAACACTAGGAAGGATAGCCACATAGGAGAAGGTCGATATAGTGGAAATCATAATATCAACCCCACCGCATTTTTATTTTCATATTCAATTGTATTTCAGGGCATTGCCCTTCATTATTTTTAATGAAAAAACTTAATATTTGCAAAAAAAAAATAATATAACTTGATATTTAGCCTCAGAAGCAGCAGCGAATCCAAAACTGGACCACCATGGGGGCTTAAATCAGTGACGAAGGTAGAAATTTGTCGTGGGTAAGGCGAAATTTTTTTTTGGAGTTTTCAAAAAAAATTGGCATGTAGTATTTGAAAATATACATTAGAAATAACTAATTAAAATAAAAATGTAAACTGATTAAAATAAATGAAACAAGAAATTAAATTAGAAATAGACATCTGTAAATTAAATTTAAATAGAAATAAATATATGAAAATTAAATTTAAATAGAAATAGAAATAGACATTGCAAAGAGGAAAGTCCAAATAAATTAAATTGATAATATTTTTTTATATCATTTTATTTTAAATTTTCAAAATCATTTGGGGGCTAGAGCCCCCACCCGCCCCCATGTATATCCACCTACGCTCAAAAGGTTAGTCTCCCACAACTTAATAGGAGATATCATCAATTGAAAACAGCAACTCTATATTGAAATCATCTGATTTGTAAGAAATTATACATGTATATCGGTCGGATTCGACTTGGACACCCTGGTATCGAAGCCGATATTTTACAGAGTCAAGTGGAAGAGCTACTGAAAGAAGGATTCATTAGACCTAGCATAAGCCTGTGTGCTGTACCTGCCTTGTTAGTACCAAAGAAAAATGGTGATTGGAGATTTTGTGTGGACAGCAGAGCCATTAACAAGATAACTATTAAATATCGCTTCCCCATACCAAGGCTAGAAGAGCTTCTTGATCAGCTGAATGGTGCACAATTTTTCACCAAACTGGATCTCAAAAGTGGGTATCACCAAATCAGAATTAGAGGTGGGGATGAGTGGAAGACAACCTTTAAAACAAGGCAAGGTCTTTATGAGTGGCTCGTAATGCCATTTGGTTTGTCCAATGCTCCATCAACATTCATGAGGATGATGACAGAGATCCTTAAACCCCTCCTAAGAATATGTGTAGTAGTATATTTTGATGATATACTTATATTCAGCCACATAAAGGAAGATTACTTGGAGGATATCAGAAAAGTACTTGTTATACTGGATAACAACAAACTGAGGCTAAATTTAAAAAAATGTGAATTCATAGTTCATGAAATACCTTTTCTTGGATTCATAGTTGGGAGGCAAGGGTTACAAGTAGATCCACAGAAAACTGAAGCAGTGGATAATTGGCCTACACCAACAAACATCACTGAAGTAAGAAGCTTCCTAGGTCTGGCCTCATTCTATAGGAGGTTCGTAAAGAACTTTAACACTGTTGCGGGCCCAATTTCTGATTGCTTGAAGAAAGGACAGTTCCTATGGACAAAGGAAGCTGAATTAGCCTTTAAAGTACTCAAAGAAAAGCTAAAATCAGCACCTGTACTTGCACTTCCAGACTTTGAAAAAGTGTTTGAATTAGAATGTGATGCAAGCATTATGGGAGTGGGGGCAGTGCTGAGCCAAGGAGGGCACCCCATAGCATTTCACAGTGAGAAATTATCAATGGGAAGAAGAAACTGGACAACTTACGAGCAGGAGTTGTATGCCTTAGTGAGAGCTTGTAAGGTATGGAACCATATCTGAGTGGGAGGGAATTTGTAGTGTCTACTGATCATCTAGCACTAAAACACATCAATAAATCGGCAAACACAAACAGAATGCACGCGAGGTGGATTTCGTACTTACAAAAATTTGATTTCACAATTAAACACCAAGCAGGCAAGAACAACACAGTAGTTGATGCCTTAAGCAGAAGAGGGTATGTACTCACCATCATGAGAGCCACAATAACAGCTTTGGATGCTATTAGAAATTCATATGACAGTGATGATGATTTTTCTGAAATTTGGAAAGAATGTAAATCTGGAAAACAGGTAGCAGAGTTTAAAATTGAGCAGGGATTTCTATTCAAACAGAACAGGTTATGCATCCCAAAAACTTCAATCAGATTACAACTAATGCAGGAGACACATGCTGGGGGTTTAGCAGGACACTTTGGGAGAGACAAAGTGATTTTTCAGCTAGAATCTAAATTTTATTGGCCATCTTTAAAGAGGAACACAGAAAAATTTATTAAAAGGTGCCAAACTTGCCAAGAAGCAAAAGGAGTCAAACAGAATACTGGATTATATATGCCTCTACCAGTTCCAACTCAACCTTGGACAGATCTTTCCATGGATTTCGTGCTTGGATTACCTAAAACTAAGGCAGGATTTGATTCAATATTCGTGGTAATGGACAGATTCTCCAAAATGGTCCACTTCTTACCTTGTAAAAAAACCAATGATGCCTCTTATATTGCAAAACTATTTTTTAAAGAGGTGGTAAGACTCCATGGTGTACCACAGTCCATAGTTTCGGACAGGGACTCTAAGTTCCTATCACATTTTTGGAGAATTTTATGGGCCAGATTTGATACTAATCTGAAATTCAGTTCCACCTGCCACCCTCAGACAGATGGACAGACAGAAGTAGTAAACAGATCATTGGGAAACCTTCTTAGAGTCTTGGTCGGTAACAACCCTAAACAGTGGGATCAGTGTCTTCCCCAAGCTGAGTTTGCCTTCAACAGTATGCCAAATAAATCTACAGGGTGTTCCCCATTCTTGGCAGCTTATGGTCAATTACCCAAACAAGTGGTGGACATTAATTCAATTCCATCAAACAATGCTGTGGTAGAAGATATCGTGTCAAACAGCAAGAAAATTCATGAACAAGTTCAGAAATCTCTTGAGGCAGCCAATGAAAAATACAAAGAAGCAGCAAATAGGTCCAAAAGATTTAAATCCTTTGAAGTTGGCGAATTTGTAATGGTACACCTTCATAAAGACAGACACCCAGCTGGATCATACTCTAAGTTAAAAGCAAAGAATTTTGGACCATGTGAAATCTTAAAGAAGATAAACGATAATGCTTATGTGGTGGATATTCCTGCAGAATTCAACATCTCTTCCACATTTAATATTTCAGACTTGAGAAAATATTACCCTCCAGAGGCAGAAGATGCACAATTGAGGACAATTGACATGAGAGAAGAGGCGCCTGATGCAGAGCATCTTAGTTCTTTGTGTAATTCTGCAAATTACATTTTTACCCCTAATATTGGAAGTATTAACAGAGGGCCCCAATTAGATGAGCACACCCCTGAACAGGCTCAAGCTTGGCTCGAGATAGCTCAAGCCATTGTGCTTCACCTTTGAAGCCAATTAACTCACATTGTGAAGGTTGTCCACTACACATAATGTGAGTATAAAAGACCAAGTGGACCCAAAGGAGGGGCTAGTTGTTATTTTATTATTGAGAAGGTATTATTTCTCTCCTTCCCGTTTTTTCCCTACCTTTCTATCTTCCTATTTCCGTTTTTTTTTCCTATTTGCTATTCTCGATCAAAATTGATCCTTGGTGGAATCCTTGGAAATTCCAGATCTACATCCCTTCTTACAAGAAGTTTCCAATCTTCTTTCTTCATCTCTCCGTAGAACAGTCCTGTTCTATATTAGAGGAGCTTATATTAAAAATAATTTAGCTCTTTTCATGAACCAATGTATAAATTTTTATGCTAAAAATTTATAAGGTCTTAAAATAAAATTTTTTTTGGCCTTTTATTTAAAATAAAAACAAAACACTGTTTTAAGTTATTTAAATAACTTAAAATAGGCCTGGAGCCGGGTTGGATTTTACCCGGATCCGGAACCTTGATCCGGATAGGAAAATTCGAATTCGGATAAATTTCCAGATACCGGAAATTCCGAATCCGGATAACTTTTTATAAAAATCATAAAATAAAAATATAAAAATATAAAATCACCTTTAATAAAGTTAATTAATAGTCAAATAATCACCCTAAAATCCGGTTATCCGAAAGTCAATTTATATTTATTCGGATATCTGCATATCCAAATCCGGAATTATCAACCGAATTCGCATTTTAACGGCGGATATTACAGATACCCAAATCCATCCGGATAATTTCCAAATATCATTTTTGATATCCGAATCTGGATTCGAATTCGAAAACGGATACGAATACGGATTTCGGTATACCATTTACAGGCTTATAAGAAATCGATATTAGATATTAAAAGGCTAAATCTACCACAGGTAATAAAAATTAAAAAATCTAAAAGATAATCTGGAAAATGAATCTAGGAGTCATCTTTTCTTAAATTGTTCTTATTCCAGATCTCTCTTAATTCCGTTGGTTTAGCACCTGAATCTCGTCTTCTGGAAAATAATGAATATTTTCATTCCCACCCAATCCAGTGTAGATATTAGACTGGGGGATCCGACGGAGGTTGCGCTAAAGATTACGCACCACTCTCCCCCATGGGAGCAACTATGGAATGCTATTGGGTGCTTATCGTGACATATATGGACGGAAAGAAATAAAAGATACAGACAACACGTTAGTAGGCCACCTGAGGTAATCCTTAAAGAGGTCATTAAAGATATCGGTCTCTTCTTTGATCTGGAGAGCTACAAAAAAAGTTGTTGTCACCCTTTGGAAACATCTATGATGGAAGTATGGGAGATCAACCTGAGACAACGTATCTAGTTACTGTATAACTAGACTACATAACCAATGGGAGAGAGTCAATGAACTTCTTGCTCATTTCTTTTTACTTCTTTTTTATTTTTATACTCTATGTAACATGGGCATTGCCCTTATTTTAATGAAATTTATTAAATCTCCACAAATATGATATAAAAGACAAAAAAGATCATAAATTTTGAACATAGATGTAGCCCAGTACTACAACACCTTCAACACTGAAATAAAGAGAATAGTGTCTTTGGCTTGAGTTTGTGGTTCTATGCTCATTTTTCTCACAGAACCATTCCAAGCTTCATCTTACAGACTAAAAAATTTGCGCTAGTTTGTTATTTTCAATCCCGAGATTTGAGGGAGCTTCCTAGAACCAAGATGCAGATGGGGTAGACAAAAGAAAGATAGGTTGCTGCTGGCTCTTATAAGGAGTGATTTGGAATTCAGAGGGAAATAAAAAATCGTTCACTTTTGTCCTTGCAACAAAAAAATCGTGGCATATATGGACGGAAAGAAATAAAAGATATAGACAGCACATTAGTAGGCCTCTTGAAGTAGTCCTTAAGGAGGTCATTAAAGACATCAGTCTCTCCTTTGATTCATTTTATTACAAGAAAAACTGTTGTCACCCTTTGGAGACATTTATGATGGAAGTATAAGAGATCTACCTTCTGAAGCAGTGTATCTAGTTACTATATAACTAGACTACATGACTAATGGGAGAGAGTCACTGAGCTTTTTGCTCATTTCTTTTTACTTCTGTTTTTATTTCTATACTCTATTTTTGTAAACTGGGCATTAGCATTATTTTTTTAATGAAATTCAATTGCTTCAAAAAAAAAATCGTCCACTTTCCACCTCTGCTTAAAAATCATGCAATTTTACAATTTTATAAATGTCATTTTCAAAATTTGTATACAGGCAAAAAAATAAGGATCTTCCCATTGAATTCAGATCTTTACCGGGTCATGAAAGAAGGATATCAAAGATGCTGCATATGTAGGAATTGGCTTTACATTCGAAAATAGAATCTTCTGCACAAGCATTGGCACATCTGTATTGGTATTCTCCAACTAATAAAAATGAAAACATTGAATTAGTATATTCAAGAAGTGCGAAAAATTAACATAGATATTTTCAAATTGAATTGTGGTAACAAATAATCACTCAGCGAAAAAAAGAATAAAACTTTTGAAAGCAATTAAATTTCATTAAAAAATAAGGGCAATGCCCAAATGACATAGAGAATAGAAATAAAAACAGAAGCAAAAAAAGAATAAAACTTGAGTTGTCATTATAGTGGAAATAAGAAACGATATGCACTTTAAAAAAGTTGATCACTCTTTAGAGAACACTACTCCTTAAATATGGGAGACCAATCTCCTGAGGCAGTCTGCTAAGTCGATTATTATTAGTTAGCATAAGCAATTGGAAAATATCGATGGGTCAACAAATCCATCTCTCTTCGTACTTTTTTTTATTTTTCCAATGTAAAAAACTAATTCTCATCTCCTCTATCTCCAACAGCCACCCCCTTCCTCCACAGACATCCAGCCAACATCGAAATTCAGAACACCTCCAGGAATTCTCCAACAAGTTTCAACAATCCACCTTGGCACCTTCTAGACGTCCCAAGCAATCACGCGTTAGGCTCCATCGCATAGTATATGATCACATTTAAAAGTTTGATCCTTATAGTGTTTCACCTGGTTTTTTATGCGTCGTTTATGCGGCGTTTATGCGCCGCATAAATGACCATGCGGTTTTCCAGACCCCCGCATAGATGTTCTATGCGTTTGCGGGTCTGGGCGGGTCGGTCAACGAGTCGGGTCGGGTAATAGGGTTTTACACGTAAAAATTAAAACAAAAAACCAAAACGCATAGAAGAAAAACCCTAAGTTTCCTCCTCCCTTCCGTCGGACATTAACGGACCAGGCTGACGACCAGCAGTAGAACCATCTCCAGACGCGAGCAACCTCCGGACGCAAGCCATCTCCAGCGAGAGATCTGTTGGACAAAAAACGGTAATAAAAATGTAAAAAAAAATTATTTGTTTGGGTGTTATTTTATTTTGTTTGCATTTTTGCCTAACACGTTTACAGTAAACGTGAGCATTGCAAAATGCAAAGTTGCAAACCAATGTTTGCAATAAAATAGCATTGTCGAAATGTCAATGCCAAAAAAATTGCATTGTCGATGCCAAAAAATACTATTTTTAGCATGAACATCCTACTGATTTTCTTTGACGATACCAATAAAATAACATTGTCGTTTTTATGTTTGTCCAATCAGAATTAGGGATGACTCAGACTTACAATGATGATTTATACCAAGAGAATGATGACATGTACTACGACGATGAAGTCGATGCCAATGAAGACTCACATGATGATGAAGAGCCACTTGATAATGAAGAGCCACTTGATGATGTTGATGCCAATGACTTATCCCATCAAGTTGTTGGAGAAGATGAACCGTTAATCAAGTGGCATTTTAAAACCACCGAGGAGGAAAAAAATGACACAAAACTACGACCGAAGTCAAGCGATCCAGCATGGAAATATGTCATTCTATTGAAAAAGACTGACCCCAATGGAGTCAAATGTCTATTTTGTCATTGGATTTCAACGGTGGAATCGGTCGAATGAAAGGTCACTTTCTTGGTGGTGACAGAAATTGCATCAAATGTCCAAAGACCACATCTTTCGTTCGTAATGAGATCCGTGAATATGTCAAAAAAAAAAAGATAAAAGCAATGAAAGGGAAATCAATATATGTGGATGACGATGACCAACCTGATGTCATTTTCGTCAAAGAAAATCCTATTGATCCCAAAAAAGTAAAGAGGTCAGCGGTGTCGGTAAAGAAAACAATTACTTCTTCCGCTGGATCCATCAATTCAAAGGTGAAAGCGCTTTCTTTGAATGATGGTGAGAGTCTTGTCGACGTAGTTCGTAATCGGAAAAAGCAACCACTCATCGTGGAATGTCTGGAAGTGCATAGGAATGTCTTTGCTAGAGCTTTCTGGACAGGTGTGGAAGATTGCATCGGTCGAATGAAAGGTCACTTTCTTGGTGGTGACAGAAATTGCATCAAATGTCCAAAGACCACATCTTTCGTTCGTAATGAGATCCGTGAATATGTCAAAGAAAAGAAGATAAAAGCAATGAAAGGGAAATCAATATATGTGGATGACGATGACCAACCTGATGTCATTTTCGTCAAAGAAAATCCTATTGATCCCAAAAAAGTAAAGAGGTCAGGTCAGCGGTGTCGGTAAAGAAAACAATTACTTCTTCCGCTGGATCCATCAATTCAAAGGTGAAAGCGCTTTCTTTGAATGATGGTGAGAGTCTTGTCGACGTAGTTCGTAATCGGAAAAAGCAACCACTCATCGTGGAATGTCTGGAAGTGCATAGGAATGTCTTTGCTAGAGCTTTCTGGACAGGTGTGGAAGATTGTTTGAAAGCATCTCAGCCTTTAGTTGCTCTTTTGAGATTGGTGGATACAGATGATGAGCCATGCATGGGGCATGTCACTCAATGCATGGGGCATAGACCAAGCATATGCGGCCATGCAGTCCAGCGCATGAACCGGATCATTAACCCATTTACCCTAACCCTAAAATAATAAAATAACATATAAATACATGATTCCCGATTTTCCAGAAGTCCCTTCCCCTTCTAGACGCAAGCATCAACCAGATCCATAGATCCAGATCCATTTGCCAACCCGATGCCTTCTTTGTCACAATCGGAAAATCCTAGCTTTGCTCCCTTCTTGTTCTATGATGGAAGTATGAGAGACCAACCTCCTGAGGCAGCATATCTAGTTACTGTATAACTAGATTACATAGTTAATGGGAGAGAGTCAATGAGTTTTTTGCTCATTTCTTTTTACTTCTGTTTTTATTTCTATACTCTATGTAACTTGAACATTGCCCTTATTTCTTTACTCTATGTGAAAGACCGAAGAAACTAAAATTACCTATCCTTAAAAATATTCTCTTTTACCTTTCTCGCACAATTTCTCATTTTCTTGGAATAGTTTCACTTGCTCTTATTCTAAAAATTTGGTGTTCTTCATTTCCTCTATTCTTTTCTCTGAAATCGAGTGTGGGTGATCTAGATCAGTGAGAGTGAATCAGCATTGTCATTTCATGATCCATTCAAGTGTGCGATCAAATCTCTCTGATCCAGTGTAAGCAGGTTATTCTTCTTTTTCTTTCTTTTTTTCTTTTTTTTTGAAGCAATTAAATTTCATTAGAATAAGGCTAATGTCAAATTTACAAAAATAGAGTATAGAAATAGAAACAGAAGTAAAAAGAAATGAGCAAAAAGCTAATTGACTCTCTCCCATTGTCTATGTAGTCTAGTTATATAGTAACTAGATACGCTGCCTCAGAAGGTTGGTCTCTCATACTTCCATCATAGATGTCTTCAAAGGGTGACAACAGCTCTTCTTGTAATACACTGAATCAAAGGAGAGAATGGTGTCTTTAATGACCTCCTTAAGGACTACCTCAGGAGGCCTACTAATGTGATGTCTGTAACTTTTATTTCTTTCCGTCCATATATGCCACGACAAGCACCCAATAGCATTCCATAGTAGCCCCCAAGGGGGAGAGTGGCGCGTAATCTTTTGTGCTGCCTCCGTCAGATCCCCCAATCTAATATCTGGACTGGATTGGGTGGGAACTGGAATATTCATTATTTTTCAGAAAGCGAGATCTAGGTGTTCCGCCAACGGAATTAAGAGAGATCTGGAATAAGAACAATTAAAGAAAAGATGACTCCTAGTTTCATCTTCCAGATTGCATAACAAGCAAACAGGAGGTACTTGTACTCTTCAACTTCTCAGCTTCTTGAACGTGATTAGGTGATCCCATTTCACCCTCCACAAGAGAACAGAGAATTTTGTCGACATCTTCGACCAAATTCCCTCAGCTAATATGTCTTTATGCTTTCTATCTCTAATGCTTTCTATCTTTATAATTTCTTTTGATTGAAGAAGATTCATACATCCTTTATGGACAATTTTTAGTTTTACACAATTCATTCAATAAAAAATTCAAAATAAATACAACAATGAAGAACCAAGTATAGTATTTTCTTTTTTGTAAATGAAGGAAAAAAGTATTACTTGATGAAGTTAAAATAATTTACCTTTAAGATTTCCTTCAGCGTGTAGAATACAATATCTAATGCAGATGCAATGGCAAGTTGCAAACCATTAATCTCTTTTGTCTCATAGAGGCGGGAAACATACATGCTCTGTGAAATTTCACGAAGAATACAACAAGAAATGTCATTAGGGTTGCAAAGCCGGATAAAAATGCATAAAATACAAATAGAACCAGATCATATGGGTATAAATATGATCGCTGAATACAACAAGAAATGTCATCAACTTGATCGCTGAATCCAAATATCCAATAGTGTATAAATATATGCATAAAAAGAGAGGATGAATATTGCCTTTTACACTACAAAAGATAGATGATAATATGATATCATGTGGAAGCAGGTCCTATCTAGCAAAGAAAATTTTGACAACCTATTAGGGTATAAGAGGAACTATAGACTCATGTGGAAAGGAGGTAAGGCAACCATTACATTTAAAGTCATCAAAGATTGGTCAACACTAAGGCAACACTTATGCAGACGATTAGTCCAACGTGAATTAATTCCAAACAATTTCTATTGAAATCCACCAATCAGAGCAAATAACAGAAAAAGAAATAGGACAGAAAAGAAGCAGAAAGAAGGAGAGTAGGTGATACCTTAAAAGGAATAATTCAGATAATAATGACTAAAATTTGTCCTCCCTGTCTGTCCAGTCAAATAATGAATAATGTGAGTGTCACAACTGATTACAGATTGTGAACACAGGCTTGAGCCAGCTCGAACAAATATTGAACATGATCTGCATTACGCATTTACGCCCTACATCAAGCACCTCAGAGGTTTGCGAGCACTACGAAATCTATGAAGCATTTCATCTGTCAAAAAGGTTTTATCAAGAATGAACCAACAGGACATGAAAGCAGACTGGCTGTGGAAGATTAGATCACAAGAAACCTCCATAATTCTCCCTGCTAGAATTTTTGGTGGTCGATCTCTGAAATTGCACTAGCAGACAAAACTTGAACATTTCCAACCAATGGACAAACTCTGCACATCAACCACGTCTCTTCGTGAAGCTCACTTAAAACTAGCCCTAGTGACTTTTGAGTTTTGGTGGAGTGTCACAAAGCATGTTTTAGGTGCGATCACAGCAACAGAGGAAGATAACGACCTCTCTGGAGATGATTGAAAAAGTAGTACCCGAATATCTAGTGATTTAAAATTTCGATTTCACTCCGAAGTCCTAATCTGTTCCTAATCAAGCATGCCAGAGCTCTAATGGAGGGAGGATGACCAATGACTTTGAGAGACAAGAGTCACAAGACTAGAGGGTTTCAATGCTATGGGGGTGCAATTGGAAACCGTGAATGTAGGCAACCTAGAAACAATTTCTTAACATTGGTTACATGAAGTTCAATCCTCTATGGTCATCGAGGTTGTGGGTGGTAGATTTTCACTTGTCAATAAAGTCGTAAAATGAAAGTTCCTACTAGTCTCGTGGAATCCACTGAACATTTTTCCCAAAGTAACCAATGAAACAGTGGACTCTATTGTAGCATGATTGATCTCAGGCCCTGAAGCTTTTCCAAGCTTTTGCAGAATCAACCAATCTGGAATTATGTGTTCCGATGAACCTAACATCATTTATCATCTACGTACTATACAAAGCTACCTCTTAAATAGAGATCGTGCTTCAATACCCTAACGAATTATTTTAGATCTGATTGAGATGCCAGAACGGAGAAAACCCCAAGTGGGAGTTTTTTCTCCTCTTTTAATGATTTGTGCTCTTTCCCATCATTCTCCAAGAAAGCCCTCTCATCTCAAGTCCTCGCCAATCAAACCTTACAGGAGCAACATCAAGGACCTTAGCTTTTTTTTTGATAGAGGTAAATTTCATTAAATAATTAATGAGAGTTTAGACACTGCCCTGAATTACAAAAAAACAATTGATAAAGAGTACGTTTAATTCTATAGAGGACCTCAACATGCAAATCAATCACTCGTGGGTCTCTACCCAACTCTCTAGGGAGTGGACTCCGTTACTCTGGTGAGTGGTGTCTCGGAGGGAGGTGTTGGCTTGGAGGAGCAGGCAATTTTAAAAAAAATTAAAAACGTCTTTACCTCTAAGTTGCTGCTTGTTATACATATAATCCGAAAAAGTACATTTTGTACTGATGAATCATTGAATAATATATCCCGGATAATCAGCACATGTTTGGAAGAACCTTCCATGACATGAATACATCTCTTCATTACATCAAACACCTGGAGATTGGTAAGATTAGATTCAATATCCAATGAATAAAACTAAAGTTGGGATCCCAAATTATTTTTGGAATATGTTCATGATAGAGGTGATCGCAAATTCGCAATATGTTGCTTCAAAAAAAAAAAATTCGCGTATGTTTTTACTTTTTTCAAAACTAATACAGATAATGGGTAAGTTAAAACATTGAAAGATAGAATAATGCAAGGTAAACAACAAAGTAAGAAACTCAGTTGAAAAATAAAAAGGCTTGTTATAGGTTTTATGATGTGAAGATGAAAAGATAGCATGTAACTAAAGTTCCTAATAATGAAAAAAAATAAAAATATATAAATAACATCTTTAGGATGCTTCTGCAGTTCCTAATAATAAGAATTTTGATATCACCTAGGCCTACTAGTACTAAGCAGAGATCCGATCATCAAAAAATGGGTAAAATGACTGAATGAGAATTATGAGATGTTTTCAAATCACATTGAAGCTATGAATTTTTATGGTTGGAATATCCGAAAATGGAAGGATAATAACTTCATTAAAAAAATTATGTGCCAGTGATTCTATCAGATTTAATTTTATCTATCTTTAGAATTCATTAATTTCTTAAACTTTAAAATAACTATATATGATTTTATTTCCGTTTTCATGAAGCTATCCTCGCATCAGGCAAATCATAAAGAGTCTGCATGAGAAAAAAAAACTAATACCTTCAATGTTACTTTCCATCGATCAGATTTCATCTTATACTTCCAGTGCTCATGGTTGACCAAAACATATTGAACAGAAAACACAACAAGTGAAGAAACCAAACTGCTTTCATCTCCAACTTCAATAAGTCGAATAGCATAATCAAGCACTACATATTTAAGAAAAATTAAATGAGCAAGAAAAATGAGCAAAAACTAGATAAAAAAGAAATTTGACAACTATTTAGAAAAATTAAAATGCTTTGTTTTCTTTCTGACTGAAAATATTATATTGCCTGATTTTGGTGAGTGGAGTAAGATGAGGTAATGATGTTGAAATGACCCTAAAGATTGCAATTCTGACTTGAAATGACCCTTAAGATTGCAATTCCAGCACACCACCTTTTCTTTATTTCCCGTTCTGGATTTAGACCTTGCTCTGACCTCTTCCCTTTGGTTTTTGATCTTCACCTTGATCTTGAGTCCAGAACTAATTCAGATGAACTATTCGAAGGCAGATTGTTCCTCCCAATCTCTTCACTCAAGAAGATGACTTTAATATCATCAAGTGCCATCTCTGTTTTACCATAGAAGTACTTACAAAGATAATTAGACTCGACCAAGACTCTGAAAGAGATGATAATAGTGTCACTAACTGGATTTTTTTCTGTAAAATGTCTACTGCTGCTAGCTGCCCTAGAATTGTTGTATACTGATTTATGTGATCAGTAACAGATCCACCCTCCCCAACAGATCCACCCTCCCTCAATGTCATATTAAAGAAATGTCCTGTAGAAAAATTTGATTGCTGCAGATGACTTCACAAACATCCCCTTGAACCTTGCAATCAATCCTACTATCGTATTTTCTTTTGCAAACGACAGTGCAATTGATTTTGCCAAGGTCATTCGGACAATTACAAATGCAACAGCATCCATCTCTTCCCAATCTTCATCACTCATTGTCTCAGGTTTCTTTCCTGTCAAACGCTTCACTAGCTTCCTTCTTTGCAGATAATCCGTAATCTGCATCAGCCAATATGTGAAGTCTTTACCATCAAATTTCTCTATCCAAAGCTTCCTATCTCCTCCCATTTTGCAAAACCGAAAAATAAATAAATAAAACTTATACAGACTGATCCTCTCCTCTTGCTGAAAACTTCTACAGTAACACCAACAATGAACAGTGTTCTGGTCGGCGATGAATAGAGTTCCAGTCCCAGCAACTTCTTGGCTCGAACACTGCTCTGATACCACTTGTTGATTTGTTTGCAAAGAACAGATCTGATCATTGTAGATTAGGTTCCCTCTTTCTCTCACAAAATGGTGGCTCTCACTCTCAATATTTTGATCTGATTTTCGATTAATCAGATCAGCATTAACACTCAAGAATTTATGGTAGAAGGAAAGGAATGATAGGTTTAACGAAATGATTCAAATGTAAAAAGAAAATAATAAATGCACACAGAAGACAAAAAGGATATTTTGTTAACGAGGAGGTTCAGTCATGCTTACTCCCCGGGGACGATAGGGTTTCTCCTACCCTTGTGGATCAAAGAAATTCGAAATCTACATTACAAGGGAACAAAAATAGACATATATAGATGTTATCTAGGGAGGCGAGCCCTAATGATTGTCGACCAATACTAGATAATAATTCATTTGTCAGCCAGCTCAATAGGTGTTATTGGGCCTATGAGGAATATTCTCCATCTATCTTATACCTCCCTTAGTAATTAATTAATTGCTCATTGAAATAATTGAAATTAAATCCTTGCAATTAATCTCGACACAATTAACTCTAACAAATAGTTGTGCTACACAAGGTTCCAGATGCGCCGCCACCTGGAGCATTTGAGCATATGCGTGCAGATGCGCCAGTGGTATTTTCGTAAATATATTTAAAACTAAAGGAAATTCATATATTTTTTTATATATCTAAACTATATCAATTAAATTTTTAGTTAAAAATATATTAGATAGAAAAATTATTATAATACATATATTTATTAATTATTATAACACCTTATAATTCATTGTAACACCAAGGTTTAAAAACCTGTTAGGGGTATTTTCGTAATAATATAGCTCTTTAAACAGCTAGAGTTTCTTTAAACTTATAAAAGAAAGGCTTTTATAAAAAGAAAATAATAAATAACCCAAGAGGCATTTAAAAAATAATAACGTAATGGGCTGGGCCTTCTTTAATACATTTATAACATCAAAAATACTCTATAATAATAATAATTTATTTAACTACACTTCTTTAGTCCCATATCAATAGAATTCAAAAAGCACAAAGAAGGTTGGTCTATAAATAAAGATTCATTTTGTCTAAAACAAACATGAAGTCTAAAGAGTGGGAAGAGCTTATATTAAAAATAATATAGCTCTTTTCATGGACCAATGTATAAATTTTTGGCATAAAAATTTATAAGGTCTTAAAATAATTTTTTTTGGCCTTTTTTTTAAATAAAAGCAAAACCCTGTAGGCCTGGATCCGGGTCAGATCCGGGTCAGATCCGGCTAAGGGAGATACGCTGGGCGCATCTCCCAGTAGGGGCGCACCTGCGCATATGCGCGTGCACCCAGAACCTTGGTGCTACATTGATTAAGCTATAGCAGTAGTCTCTGCCTCAAATTCAGAAATTGCCAACCAAGATCCATAGACCATGAAGGGTCTATCATGCTTCTACACAGAAGACGGGAAATTCATAGCTACAAAGTGGCATGGTCAACCACCAGATCTCTATAAAAATCAACCCTAGCCTCAGGCCACTGATCAAACCACTTTTCATTCTCAAAAGTCCAATTGATCTTTCTTTGAGCTCCAGAGAGTTATTAAACCAATTAAAATCACCTCCAATAGAGGGTACTTCCAATAGCTGATCTTACCATGTGGCTTAAATAAATTCCCAAGGCCCAACATAATTACAAATACCAGTGAATTCTGTTTTCAGGTCCTCTAACCCCACTGAAATCCATCAAACACCTCCTTCCAAACCAGATGTCCACCAGACCTCCTTCCTATCTTCTTAGCATCGATAAAAGTCAATAATAATTCCAGGCCACCAAGATTAGCCATGCTCAAGTGGATTAATTGATGATGCTGCCAGATGGACAGGTCCTTCCAAATTGACAGTGCTCTCCACAGGTCCTCCCAAATTCCATCCAACCCAAATTGAGTTTTGATACTAAATAAAACTGGGGATGTGGACGGAGAAGCACTCACACTGTTCTCCAAAATCATCTCTGACTGAGCTAAAATTCTTGGTCCTGATTTTGGTCTCAAACAAACCAAAAATTTCAGTATTCGTTCTTCTAAAGTACTGCTACCTATATTAATCAAACAGTAGCTTGATTAGCCCAAGTTCGATCATTCCCTCACAATGCAGTAGCTCTCAAACTCAGTAAACAGAATATACTCACTGGTATTGATTCAGATCTGACATGAATCAATCACACCACCGGGTGGCTCTCTAAATTCTCTATTATCAACAGAATCATACAATAGAGAATACAATGTTTAAAAGTAAAAACATAGCTATATATAGTGCCACATTATTTGGGCTGGCCAAATTAATGACCTCATAATTGGCCCAATTCAGGGTACCAATTGTAGACAGTCTCCACACTTATAACTCAATTACTTAACTTAACTCAACAACCTGACCTTATACAGTTACTGTCTTTCCAGTATTAAATGCTCTATTACTATCTTAATCTGCATTAGGTAAGCAAACAAGTAAATAGAAAATATGTAAAATAAAAAATAAACTTTTGATTATTTTACAACCATTCTTTGTCCATCTCTTTGATGGGTGTGTTTGGTGCTCTTTATTTCATTGGTGTTCTAAGAATGCTTTTATCAAAAATAATAATGATAGAACATACCAGAAATGGTTAATATGCATCCTTCATTTTTCTCACAGTCCAACAAAAGCATTCCCGCAAGTTTTCTTGAAAGAAACCATGTATCACTGAATCAAAATTTAAATAGATAAGCAAACATGAATTTTAAAAATATGCTAAAACAAATTACAACTCATATTAGTGAACATGCATAGACTTTTTTTTGAAGCAATTAAAAATTTTCATTATCAACAATGAAGAATAGTGCCCTGAATGCCTGATTACATGGAGATAAAATGAATTACATAAAAGAGAAACAACAATGAAATGAACTAATAGCTCATTGACTCTTTCCAATTAGTTGTGTAAACTAGTAATAATAGTAATTAGATACTCTGCGTCAAAAGGTTGGTTTCCCACACAATATGATTTTTTTGTTTACAGAAGATGATGAACCAACAACGCTAAAAGCAGCCTTCCTCATAGAATCCTTTGGTAGACGCTCAATATCAATACCTTCAAGTGGAGGTCCATCAATACTTTCAATTTCTCAGAACGAATTTGCGAAGAAGCATTAGGACAATGTCTTGTGCCGAGTTTTCCACCGGTGGGCTTCACACGGGTGATATGAATTTTCACTCGATCGATCCCTCCCCTTGAAAGAAATCCACATAGGAGACATCGGATCAGAAGCGTCTTCGTGTTCTTTTGTTCATCGGGTGCATAGGCAGCATACTTCCATGTTGGATCGTCCCAATTTGTTGGAAGATTCAATTTCATATCCGAAATCAAATTAAGGTCGATCAATTTATCATAGATACTTAGATCGACCGGCATCAAACGTTCCACTAGAGGAACTCGAGGTTGTGGGACATCCTCACTTCATCATCGTCGATCTCTTCTATCGGATAATCGTAATTCAACTTATTCTCTTCGTAGTTGACTTCATCACGTTGCAGAATGTAGTTCGGATCACTTGAGTTAGTCGTGGTGGTCTAGGAATAATCTGGAAAGTAAAATAAAATAAAAATAAAAAGAATAATCAGGATTTTAATGGTCTCACCTTAAAAACAGATTTTGAAGCTCGACGGAGATATTGGCAGAGATTGGGGGCGGTTGGATGAGGATTTCTAGGGTTTGGGGGTGTTTTAAGAGAGTGGCTTATGTTTTCCAGACTCTGGAAAACACAAACGCCCTATTTATTTTATAACTTAAGTGTACCGGATCTGAATCCATGCCTATCCCGGATCCGATTAGGCCCATTACCTGGAGTGGCCTTGAAAAGCACCTCTAGGGGTGCGCTTTTGCACGTGAATTTAAAACAATGGTGACAACAACTTTTCTTGTAACATTCCGGTTTGAAGGAAGGACCGATATCCTTGATTATTTCCTTAAGAACAACGTTTTATTCCTCTCTGTCTAGATATGCCAAGACAAACACCCAAGTGACCCAATAGCTTCCAGAGTAACACCCAAAGAGGAGAGTGGAGGATGAATTTTTATGTAGCGTCAGTTAGGCCTCTCATTCTGATATTTGGGCTTGCTTAGTTGGGGATTGAGATGTTCAGTAACTTCTGAAAGGAGTGGTTTAGGTACTCCGCCAGTGGGATTAGGAGCGATCTAGTGTATGGGAGTTTGAAAAATAAGTGGCTTCTGGATTCTTCCCGCATGTTGCATAAAAAGCAAGCAATGAGGAGTTGAGGACTTGCACTCCCCAGTTCCTCAACTTTCTAAAAGTGTTTAAATAATCTCATTTCACCCTCCATAGGAAAATGGAAAACTTTGTTGACAACTTGGCATATTAGACCAAATTCCCCTAGCTAATTGATTTGTATGGCTTCTATTCCTATTGCTCTTGAGTCTTGACAATTCATCCTAAATTTCTTATAGGAGTACCTGACCTTCAAATTGCAATGTTGTTAAGTCTACATACCTAGCCTTTTTTTGAAGCAGATAACTATTTTCATTGATCATAATGAAGGACATTACCCTGATTACATTGGGGATAAGCATAAGCATAAAAAAAACATAAACAAATAGAAATATGGTAAAGAGTACAAGACTCATTTGCACTTTCCACATAGCCATACTGCCTAGTGTTGGGTACTAGGTTATCTGCCTCCAGAGGTTGGTCTCCCATATTTGTATCGTGCTGTGCCCCATTGGGTGATAGGCTGACAGCAGCTCTTCTTGAAGCCCTCAGGATTGAAGGAAAAGCTTATGTCATTTATTACCTCGTTGAGTACCGTTTTTGGTGGTCTGAGTAAGTGTTGCTGCCATCTTCTGTTTCTTTCTGTCCCTACATACCTAGCCTTTTGCTATATGTTAAAAGTGTTTTACTTTGAAGTGGAATTTCTGACGAACTTTTTGAGTGAGAATGTGATCTCTTATAAGATTTGAATGAAAATGTGAGATGAACAGTAAAGTGTATCAAGAACACTAGAAAATAAAACTCATTTTCTAATTTCTAATCTAGATTCGAGTGTGTTACTTTATTTTTTAAGATAAAGGTAAAATTTCATTATAAATGAAGTGGGCCTTGCGTGTTTGCCCAATTTTATGAAGTGGGGGAAAGCCAAAAGAAAATACTTATAGTTCCACACCTCCTTGAATAGGAGGGTAGGAAATATCTAGGCTAAAGTAGCATATACTCTTAATGCATTAAACTTAATTAGCCCATTGTCAAAGGGGTATCCTTCTGATGGAGGAGAATGTGTGAGATAGAAGACTTATTTGTAGATCTGACTGATCTGCCAAGAAATGATCTGTAGAGGTCGGAGATCCTCCAACGATTCTGGAATCCACCAGAGATGATAATAGAGGAGTGTCCTGAAATCCAGGAAGAAGGAGAAGAAGTGAATGATCTGGAATCCACCAGAATAGAAAGAAGGAGAAGAACAAAGAAACAAGAAAAAGGTTGTTACCTTGATAAGACCAAAAATGAATCAAAACTGTTGATTATCCTCCTCTTAACTAAATTTATACTCTCTTCCCAACATGATGATAATGGGCCTTCTCTATAGGAAATGGGCTCCTGACCAATGTAAGATGTGACTACATCACCTTCCAGCTGAAACTGACGTGGGTATTGGGTATCAGTGATGGCTTCCTTGCTGATTTCTTTATCTGGTCTCTATAATTTAATATACTGCCTCATGTTTCTCTCAGGTCAAAGATGTCGAACAGTTGATACATACATAATACAGTGAAACCTCCAACAATGTGTCAAACAGAATTTCTCCAAGATATCCATTATATCACCAAACCTGATGTCTCCAATCCTAGCCCTTGGCATCTCTCCTTTCATAATGTAAATTCATGTGTTTATGTGACCTTGATCAGCACCTCTCTGGAGAAGCAAGAGTTAAAGAACAAACGACTGAGGGTTTCTGGGTGATTGGTGATTCCCACGTAATAAAGTATGAGAAAGAGCCTAAATCTGAGGACAATGAAGATGTTGAGGAAGCCTGATGTAGCCCATTAGCTCGAGCCATGACTCAGTCACTCTAATTGGGCTAACCACTCCCATTGTGGACTTTCCACTCTTATACAATGGGGTATAAATAAGAGTGGACTGTATTTTCCAAGGTATTTACTTTACTTTTCACTCTCCTACTTTTCTTGTGATCATCTTGCTATTTCTTCATCGTGTCTGGAATTGGAGGATTCTAATATGATCCTCTCTATTTGCAGTGGATTCTAATAAACTATTGGTGGATTCTAAATTTCTAATAGATACTTGGTTCCCTGATCTCTGGATCTCTGTTTTATTCTCGATCTGATTTTTTTTTAAACAGTGAACGTGTTTCACTGTTCCATTAAAGCCCCACCTAAACCTCCACAGAAATATACAGAAATTTGTGGGGTTAGATATATCTAAACTCCAGCAAAAAAAGAATTTATGTATCCTGCCTGGGGGGAATTGAAGTGAGAAAGTTATTCAATTCCTTTCCACTGCCATTACAGAAAAATCCATCAACTACACCACATTAAAAATTTGAAAGCAATTAAATTTCATTAAAAAATAAGGGCAATGCCCAAATTACATAAGAATATAGAAATATAAAACAGAAGTAAAAAGAAATGAGCAAGAAGTTCATTGACTCTCTCTCATTAGCTATGTAGTTTAGTTATATAATAACTAGATACGCTGTCTCAGGAGGTTGGTCTCTTATACTTCCATCATAGATGTCTTCAAAGGGTGACAACAGCTCTTCTTGTAACATTCCGGATCAAGAGAGAGATTGATGTCCTTAATGACCTCCTTAAGGACTATCTCAGAAGGCCTACTAACGTGTTGTCTATATCTTTTATTTCTCTCTGTCCATATATGCCACGACAGACACTCAATAGCATTTTATAGTAGCCCCCAAGGGGGAGAGTGGTGTAACTTTTTATGCAACCTCCGTAAGATACCCCGATCTAATATCTGGACTAGATTGGGTAAGAACTGGGATATTCATTATTTTCCAAAAAGCGAAATTTAGGTATTCAGCCAATGAAATTAAGAGAGACCTGGAATAAGAGCAATTGAAAAAGAAATGACTTCTAGATTCATCTTACAGCATCTTCTAGATTCAACGAAATTCAGGAAAAAAATTGGTATTGCAAAAAAAAAATATGCTTCATTTAATGAAATTCCCTACCTTGAAGTATCAAAATCACAAAATCCAAAGAAATTTGTTTGTTGAGTCCTCTCACAAACATGGGAAGGTAAGCTGTGCATGTGAAACAGGGAAAAACAACATCAACAATCAAAATACAAATTAGGTAAGTAGGTTACCATATTCAATATAAAGATAATGCGCAAATGAGGTGTAGAAAAAAAATTGAAGAATTGGACGAGACGTCGAGACCCACTTGTAAATTTGATGTCGAATGATAATTACTATTCAAGACATTTAAAATCCCTTTGTCTGTATTATTAGTATCAACAAAAAAAACCTTTGTACAATGATTTAAACTTCAAAGTAAAGTGTACAAATATAAATCAAAATGTGTTAATATAGAAAGGTCAAAAAAAATACATGGTAGGTTAATTAGTCATTACCATTTTATCATTTCTCCTAAGATGTTGATGCACATGGTGACAAGTCTAGTATTGCTGGTGTCATTGAACAAATTATAAACCAACAAAGAAAGCACCTTTACGATATCAATCCTGATAACAAGGAAATTTTAAAGCTTTTGTAATTTAGAATCAAACTAAGATAAATGAATAAAACTAAAAAAAAGGGGATTTATAGAAACAAACCTTCTGGTTGTCTCTGTATACCCGCTTACTAATTTCACATCTAATGAGCTAATGTTTTCGAGCAAATTAAAACACAAAATCTGTAACAAGTCAAGTATTGCAATTAATAACATAAATGTCAAACTTATAATCCCAAATTTACATTTTTAAAAGAAATTGAGAATGTTTCCTTGTTTAGAATGTTACCTTGTTAAAATAGATCAGACGGTATAGAAGGTCGAGAATAGAGTCTAATTCGTCATAGTTAATAGAATAGAACTCTTTCGTAAGGCGTACAAGCAACTGCAACACTCCTGATTGAGCATGCTATAGTATAAATGAGCAACAGTGAAAATATGTATAGTTACTATAAAATAACTAAAATGAAGTATAGTTTTTTTTGCAAATAAAATAAAGTATAGTTACAGTGTACATCAAGGTTTAAAAACCGACGGTTAACCGGCTGACCGATAAAAAATGCAAAACCGGTAGCCAGTTAGTTGGAGGCAGGTTGGTGGGTTGATGGGTCGGGTCTTACATGTACCTGACCCGAATACCCGATCCATTTTTTAAAACCAAAAATTTATACATTGGTTCATGAAAAGAGCTATATTATTTTTAAAAAAAGCTCCTCCCACTCTTAAGATTTTATATTTGTTTTAGACAAAATGAATCTTTATTTATAGACCTACCTTCTTTGTGTTTTTTGAATTCTATCGATGTCGGACTAAAAAAGTGTATTTAAATAAATTATAAAATATTCTTTGTACTTTTTGAATTCTATCAATGTGGGACTAAATAAAGTGCACGTGTTAAATAAATTATTGTTATAGAGTATTCTATGCATTTTTTGAATTCTATCAATGTGGGACTAAATAAAGTGTACATGTGTTAAATAAATTATAATGTAATAATATGTACTTTTTATATCCTATCAATATAGGAATTTTATATAAATAGATATATAACAGGGAATCTATGAAGAAGAAGAAAATTACGAAAATACCACTGGTTAATCGGTGGTTAACCGGCCTAACCGGAAAACTGGTCAGTCAGAACCAGTTACCGGTTAACCGTTTTTTAAACCTTGGTGAACATACAATAAATATCAAATGAAGTAAATAAAATGAAGTTGGTCGATCTTAACCTCAAATTTCAAATTCAAAGGAATTGCATGACTTGCACGTTTTCCTTTTTTCAATGAAAAATTATACTCGTCTCAAGGTGACATAAAATTAATGTTTGTTATTTGACTACAAACTACATCATATAAAAGAACCTTGTACGATTTGAAAGAAAATATCAAGATTATTTTCAAACTCTAAAATACCCATTGGCGACAGTGCGACAGAGGCAAGGTGTGTAGCCACTCTTCCCAATGTCGTTTTGAAAAACAACATGCAAGGTCACTTAGATGGTAGAGAAATCTGATTACAACTCACACCAGGAGAGGTAAATTAAGTACGGACGTACGGTAGTTGCGGTCCCCAATGCCCAATCATGCCAGTGAAGGTGCAAGCTACGGTTGAGATAGGGTGTCATGTTACACCACCAATCATGCATTTTGTTGGGAGTTTCACCATTGGCTGACCAACCTTCCTCTGCCAGATGCTTTGCGGATATTGGTGCAAATGTTGTGAGTCTAATGGTTATACAACCTCCATAGTACGATCAGAGCAGGTAAATAGCAGTTGGCATGTCTGCTCGACTGCTGAATCCTTATCAGTTTGTGATGTAGTGACATCCAGGACTAATGTTCTCTATATTTCAGAGAACATCCTAACCCTCCATTAATACTCTTTAATGGCTTGACTCCATATTGACCACTATTGTGTATTAATAATAATAAATAAGGCTATTTGTTTGTAATTACATTTTAGCCCTTATAATACTAATTATAATTAGTTAGTGTAGATTAGATCCGAACTGAATTCAGTTAAGATCTAATCTTAAACTCAAGTGTATATAAACACATCTAATATATGTTTAGAGGGGTCGATCACTTGATTCCCCCATTTCCTAACTTTCCAGTTTCACTCATATGGTATCAGTCGCCTGTTAAAATCTTGGGAGAATTTTCTGTTGAGATCGATTGAGTATTATTCTCTGTTTTGTTCATTCAGCATTGGAGTTTCTGCATCCAATCATGGCGATGAACGGAGAATTGGATGAGATGACACAAATTCTTGGTGATGATCATCAAACGAAGATCATCATAATCAAGAATTTGAAGACCGTTTCTCTGGACCGCAGCAACTATTATGGTTGGCGGATACAATTTGCAGCACACCTAGCGGGGAATGAGCTAGATCACTACCTCACTGGGAAGGTTGTGCTGAACACTGCAGTGACGATAAGGCAAGACAAATTGATTCTAGCCTGGATTATATCATCACTGACAAAAATTCTATCGGTGGTAGCAAATTGTGCAACTGCACAAGAGGCTTGGAAGAGGTTACAGATGGAGTTTGCATCCAGCTCAAGGTCAAAAGTCCTTAGCATACACCAAAAGCTCCAAAGTTTGAAAATTGGAGGGAGATCCATAACAGAATATTTGCAGGAAATCGATGGACTGTTAGAAACTTTATCTGTGACAGGGGAGGTAATTACAGATGTTGATGTTATTTTACAAGTGTTGGCAGGACTTGGAGATGAATTTGAGGCCACAATTCAGAATGTGACCATAAGGAGGGAGGAGATCTCGTATAGAGAGTTAAAAGCAATCCTAACTGATGTTGAAATCAGGAGAGGAAGAACTAATGCAACTTCTGCCCTTAGCGCGAACATTGTTGAAGCTGAAAACCCTAAGAAGACAGGTAAGAGTTTTTACAAAACAGTACCTTGTCAAATTTGTTCAGGGAAGGGGCATGGAGCATTAAATTGCTACAACAGATTGAACATCACTAAGTTTCCTCCAACACATGGGAGAAAACTTAATTCAGATGGTCTGGCCAGCAAGATGTCAGCCAATATGGTGCAAAAATCATCATCAGTTTGGTACCCTGAGGCAGGTATGATTGAGAAAATATCTGTGAATGTTATGTATGAGAACTGTGAAAATGCAGGGCAAGAGAACACTGAGAATTCAGTGAATATGGTGTCAAATGCAAGGGCTAGGTTTGCTGATTCTGGCTCAACAAACCATATTACAGACAGAAAGGCAGATATTCAAGATGGGCTGGACTGTGAGAATTCCATCAATACTGCCGATGGACATCCTATGAGGATTGTTCACTCTGGTAATTCTTTTATTTCTGTTAATAAAAGAAAGTTTTTTATGAACCAGATTTTATGTGTACCTTCCAAGTTTTTTCATGCGTCGCCTAGGCGTCGCATAGGCGACCATGCGCTCCAGCTTATGTACCGCCTAACCCAATAACCCAAATAAAAGAAGAAGAAAAATACCTTATTCACAGATCTGCACTCATTTACCCCAAAAAAATCAACCACGCTCGAACCAGATCTGCACTCGCACTCGCAAACCCTAGTCTGCAAACGTGCACCGACGGATGGAGCTTCTGTAAATCAGGTTAGAAATCCAGATTTACCCAAAAGAAATCCCGATTTCTAACCTTGGGGAGTTAGGGTATATATTTATTATAAATATTATATATATATTTTATAAACTTAGGGTATATATTGTAAAATATATATATTTTATAAACTTAGGGAGTATATTTATAAACTTAGGGTATATATTTAAAAACTTAGGGTATAAATTATACAAAAAATTATATATATAATCCTGATTTTAGGCGTCGCCTAGGCTCTCTATGCGGCCATAGAGTGTAGGTGCCCCAATCTCAAGTGCCACACTCTAGCAGTGGCTTTCATCCCCAACTCCATTTGATTAACTTGCATCCCTGAACCCTCTATAGGTATAGGTAATTGATATAGTCCTCCACTTTCCTTCCCAATCATCAGAACTCTAGCAGTGATTACCTATATCCTTCATTGATATATTTATCTGATGATTGGGAAGGAAAGTGGAGGACTGTATCAATTACCTATACCTATAGAGGGTTCAGGGATGCAAGTTAATCAAATGGAGTTGGGGATGAAAGCCACTGCTAGAGTGTGGCACTTGAGATTGGGGCACCTACACTCGATGGCTATGAAGCAACTCAACAAACAGAATTTAATTTGAGTTTCAGATACAAATGTTATCCAAAATTTATGTAAGGAATGTTGTGTGGCGAAAGCTAAGAAAGTGAAACATAATAAAAGTACCTCAATTTATACTACTCCATTTGAACTTATTTTTGCTGATGTGTGGGGCCCTGCCCCAACTGAATCCACAGAAGGATATAGGTATTGTGTAAATTTTGTGGATACTTTAACTAGTTACAATCATAGATTTAAATAACAAAAAGCGCTCCCAATTTCCAGGGAGTGCTTTTTCAGCTTTAAGCGCTTTAGCGCGCTTAAAGCTGAAAAAGCGATAGTGGCAATTTTGTAAATATTTGCAATTTTTTCGAAAATTGCAAATATACACTTGAGATTGCATATATAATTACATATATATATGCAGGACAGGCTTTAACCCATCAACACTTGTATGTAGGACCGGCTGTATATAATTTTTTATATACAGGACAGTTGTAACTCATCTCAACACTTGTACGTAGGACAGCTGTAACCCATCTCAACACTTGTACGTAGGACAGCTGCCTCGTGTTCAGATATGATGAAATAAACAGCATTATCCAGCACCTAAATTAGCAGTGAAGCAAGGTTCCGGATGCGCCTCTGCGCAATGCGCCGCCACCTAGAGCATCTGAGCATATGCGTGTATATGCGCTCAGATGCGCCAGTGGCATTTTCGTAAATATTTATAAAACTATAGGAAATTAATATTTTTTTATATATCTAAATTATATTAATTAAATTTTTTAGTTAAAAATATATTGGATAGAAAAATTATTATAATACATATATTAATTATTATAACACCCTATAATTCATTGTAACACCAAGGTTTAAAAACCGGTTAACCATTAAGGGGTATTTTCGTAATAATATAGCTCTATAAATGGCTAGGGTTTCTTTAAACTTATAAAAGAGAGGCTTTTATAAAAAGAAAATAATAAATAACCCAAGAGGCTTTTAAAAAATAATAACGTGATGGGTTGAGCTGGGCCTTCTTTAATACATCTACAACATAAAAAATACTCTATAATAATAATTTATTTAACCACACATTTTTAGTCCCACGTCGATAGAATTCAAAAAACACAAAGAAGGTTGGTCTATAAATAAAGATTCATTTTATCTAAAACAAATATGAAGTCTAAAGAGTGGGGGGAGCTTATATTAAAAATAATATAGCACTTTTCATGGACCAATGTATAAATTTTAAGGTCTTAAAATAATAAAAAATTTGGCCTTTTTTTTAAAATAAAAACAAAGCACTGTCTTAAGTTATTTAAATAACTTAAAACAGGCTTGGATCCGGGTCGGATTTTACCTCTGGAGTGCGTCCGTCTGACGCATCTCCCTCTGGGGGCGCATCATCACATATGCGCGCGCACCCGGAACCTTGCAGTGAAGTGCGAGCGTGAGAGGGGAAATGCGAGCGTCTGGAAGGGAGTGCGTCCGTCTGACGTGTCTGTCTGGAAGGGAACTCGCATGGGTGTCTGTCTGGAAGGCTTGCTCGCATGGAATATTCTCGCTCGCGTGGAAGACTTGCTCGCGTCTGGGTAGCGATGTTCCTACTTGCGAGCACATAAACAGCATGACCCTAACCCTAACCCGACCCGACCCATTTACCCGAATCAACCCGTTTACCCACTTAAAAAAAGCTCCTCCAGGAGCGCTTTTCCGCTTTAATAGCTTTAAGCGACGCTTTTAAATCACTGGTTACAATTGAATTTTCTTGATGAGAAGAAATCTACAGTTGAAGAATGTTTTGTACAATTCAAATGCATGGCTGAAAAACAATATGAGTTTTTAATGCTCTCCAAACTGATGATACTAAAGAGTTTTTAAAACTGTCAAAATTGTTAAGGAGTAATGGAATAATACATCGTCTTAGCTGTCCACACACTCACCCTCAGATGGGGAAGGTAGAGCGCAGACACAGACATATAGTAGACACAGGGCTGGCTATGTTGAAGCATGCAGTGTTGGAAACACACTTCTGGGACTATGCATTTATGGCATCTGTCTATCTTTATAACAGGAACCCCACTAAAATATTAAAAGGTAGATCACCTTATCAACCTTTACACCTCAAGTCCCCTGATTATTATAAGTTGAAAATATTCGGAGCAGTGTGTTATCCCAATCTCAGACCATATAGGGAAAACAAATTGAGTGACAAATCAACTCCCTATGTTTTTCTAGGATATCCGATCAATTGTGATAGATACATATGCATGGATATGAGGGATGGAAAGACACTAATTTCCAGAGATGTGATCTTTGAAGAAAATAAATTTCAGTCAAAGAAAACAGTTATTTCTCAATCTCCAACGCAATCAGTTCAGGCAGAGGAGAGTGAATCAAATGAGGGTGAAGAAGAGGCTGAACATAGCAAAATAAATGACAATTCAGAACAAGCAGTGGCAGATATTTCAGAACATGAAGTGGCTTCCCAATCTACTACACAGTCTGAACTTCCTATCACTTTTGCTGCAGATGAGTTACCACTGATCCAGTACAGTAGAAGAGCACCTGCTGAAATAGAAAATGATGAGGAAGAAGGGTCTGATGACTTTGGATCAAACTCTGAAGAAGAGTATAATCCAAAAATAGCAGAAAATCCAGTGACAAAACACATACCTGTCACTAGAGCATCTAGGGGAATTGTCAAGAAAGTTCAGAGATATGCTTGCAATATATCTCTCACACCAAAACAAACCCCTAAGTCAGTGAAGTATGCCTTGCAAGACCCTGAATGGAAGAAAGCAATGCAGGAGGAATACAATGCTCTTGTAAGGAATGGGACTTGGGAACTCATCCCAAGGAATCCAGTGGATAATATAATCAATAATATATGGTTGTTCAAAGTGAAAGAAAGGTCAGATGGGACAATAGAGAGGTTGAAGGCAAAATTGGTGGCCAATGACACCAATCAAGTAGAAGGACTGAATTATATTGAGACATTCAGCCCTGTTGTCAAGCACAAAACAATCAGAATAGTGCTTACATTGGCTGTATCCAAAAGTTGGTCATTACTCACTTCAACAGGTAGATATAAGCAATGCATTTTGCATGGACAGTTAGATGAGAGGATTGTCATGAGGCAGCCCATGGGATTTCTTGATGAAGAAAGACCCACACATGTATGTCTACTAAAGAAGGCTCTGTATGGATTAAAACAGGCCTCAAGGATGTGGTTTCGTAGATTGAAACAATTTTTGTGTCTAAAAGGCTTTGTGACAAGCATATCTGATGAGTCACTGTTTATAAAATTTGGAGAGGAAGTCATCTACATACTTGTATATGTAGATGACATGGTCATTACAGGATCGAGTACTAAAGGCATAGAAGTATTTTTGAATGAATTAAAATCTGAATTTGTTGTGAGATTGTGTGGAAACTTAGAGTATTTTCTGGGAATTAGAGTTAGGAAGCACTCTGATTGTTTATTCTTAGCCCAACAGTTATACTTGGTGAATCTTCTTAATAAGCATGGGTATAAAAACCTAAAACCCATTGCTACACCTATGCAACCTAATACTGATTTTTACTTGAGGCAGAACAAATTCAGAACTCCACTGAATATAGGCAGTTGGTGGGTTCACTGCAGTATCTCACTACCACAAGGCCAGATATTGCTTATGCAGTGAACAAGTTAGCTCAGTTCATGGAGAAACCCAAAGAAATACACTGGCAGATGTTAAAAAGAATTCTGAGATAACTATTTGGTACACACAGTATGGGGATTGTGCTCAGAAAAACTTGTTCCGATGAGATTAGAGCATATAGTGATGATGATTGGGCATCTGATTCAACTGACAGAAAAAGCCAGACTGGGTATCTCTTATATATGGGTGAATCACTGATAGTTTGGTGTTCTCAAAAACAATCTACAGTGTCTAGGTCCAGCACTGAGTCAGAATTCAGGGCAATCACAGCTGCCACTGCAAAAGTTGAATGGGTATCTAATTTGCTGATAGAGATGGGAGTAAAAGTAGATACACCACATAAACTGTGGTGTGACAACTTGGGAGCAACTCAACTGGCTGCAAACCCCGTGTTCCACACTAAAATCAAGCATGCTGCAATTGATTTCAATTTTGTACGGGAGAGGATGGAGAAGAAGGCTATTCAAGTAATTCATATTCTACATACCATGCAACGAGATGATACACTAACTAGGGCATTAAAGCCAGCATCATTCATGGAGCTAAGAGCCAACCTCATCGGTTACCACAGATGAGCTTGAGGGGGACTATTAGTAATAATAAATAAGGCTATTTGTTTTCATTTGTTTGTAATTACATTTTAGCCCTTATAATACTAATTTTAATTAGTTAGTGTAGATTAGATCTGAACTGAATTCAGTTAAGATCTAATCTTAAACTCAAGTGTATATAAACACATCTAATATATGTTTAGAGGGGGTCGATCACTTGATTCCCCCATTTCCTAACTTTCCAGTTTCACTCATATTGTGGAATCAAACATACAAAAGGGATAGTGGAGGGTTAGGGGTGTTAGCTTTTTCCTAATATACAATTTACACCCGGTAATTGCTTCTCTCTCCACTTGCTTTTTCCTAATTTACAATTTACACTCGGTAATTACTTCTCTCTCCACTTGCTTTTTGTCTACTTTACTTTTCTCCCATTTTCTTGATCTAGATCTATTATTCTTCTCATAACTGGTGGATTTCAGTCTCTCGAAGTAACTTCCAGCATTGTTATTGCCCCGAGTTTGATCTTGTTCAGATCAACCTCAGATCAGTAATTGGCATCATCAGTTTGCCTGATTAACCAACAGAGAATCAGTTTTGATCCACGAGTCTTAGGTAACCCGATTGTACCAGTTGTGCAAGAGGAAATAAAACCTCTATTGCAGAAACAGGAGGAAACACTTCACGTAATCGGTGATCCAAGTGCGCCATCTGGATCCTACAAATCAACCACCCCAAAAAGGAAAAACAGAAAGGTGTATAAGAGGGCAAGCAATAAGAAGAGTATTCCAATGCCAAAGAAGAACAAAAGAACCACCCTGCTCACCAACAGAAGGAAATCTAGGGGTGAAAGGAGGCAATGGATGGGGGTTTTGAGAGGTGGTCACTGGATAGCATCACTTGATTCCGATGCAGTGCTATCTAAAATTCTAATGAAATTTTACCGTCATCAAAAAAAACAGTGCTATCTAAATTGGGCAGGACTGCAAAAACCAAGGTTTGAGTAGCGTGTGCTATAGCGCACTATATACCCCATAGCATGGGTAGACGACGCTATCTCCCCGCGCTATGGGAAGTGGACCTTTAGGTGGATCCGGGTTAGGATCCGCCCAAATACCCAAATAGGATTAGTATTTATATAGATTTCTCTTCCACATCTCACGATTTCTCCCCATTTCTAAAATTATTGATTTAACTTGATCACTGATTATTGTATATATCTAGAATTTTTTTTAAATACACGTGGCGCTATGGAGGCGCTATAGCACGCTATATCCCCATAGCGCAGATAGCCAGCGCAACACGCTATAGCGGAACTCAAACCTTGGCAAGAACTGCCTAGTCTCCCTAGAGCAGACTGACACTTATGCAGAGGATATGGCCCCTAGTAGTGCCCAAAAGAGCCTCAAACAGTTGGATCCCATCCTGAACTACTGGATTTCATCCATAGTACATCCCAAATCTAGAAAATACAAACTAAAATATGAACAAACAGATAAACCTTACCTGCCAACGGACAATCACTGTTTTTTCATCAATTAACTTTATAACCTGACCACGAGTATTTCTTGGAATAATAACTCCATCAAGCCCAGGAATATGCAAAACATGGGGTGTCTCAATAATTTCGTATACATTTACACCATTAAGAGCATTAGGAATCACATACGAGAAGGCAACCCCACTCAAATTATCCAAGAAGTTATACCTATCAAAAAACTGAAATTGTCAAAAAAAACAAAGATATGTAAAAGCAGAATACGAAACCAGTAAACAAGAATGAACACTGAGTCTTTTTTATAGAATGTAAACTTTTATTAGTAAAAATGTAAAATAAAGAAAGCCTTTCCCAGATTACAATGTATGAAAAGGAGATCATCCTACCATTATAATTAATAATAACGAAGGGCAGTTCCCTAATTACATAGAGAGAGAGAAAGCAACAGGGAAATAAGCTAGCAACTCATTGACTCTTTTCAATTAGCTATGTAAAATTGTAAACTAGTGACAAAATAATTACATACGCTGCGTCAAAAGGTTGGTCTCTCATGCTTCAATTGTAGACTCTCCGATCTGAAAGACAGACTTCAACATAAAGAGTTTAGTTAAAGTCTCAAAGAGGCAGATTCCCAGAATTTAAGCATGTAAATTTGAATTTGCAGCTTTTAGGAATCTTGTGGATCTTTTACATATTTCCTCAGGTGGTATCAACGAGTTTTTTTTCTCTCTGGTTGTCCTCACCCTATATGTGCCACGTTGCATCTCCTAGAATCGCCCAATGAAAAACTAAGTAGCTCTAAGATAAAAGTTGCTCCTATGGACGTCTCAATGGAGAACAAAATCTCCTTTTGCAAAAAAACAATATTTATTTTTTCACGATTGTATTGAAGACCTTGTTCTTCATGTACCTTTTCTTCGTCCAATATGCCCATAATGATTGTCGCTAAATTCTGTTGTAGACCTCCACTGCAATAAAAGTATGTTTGCAAATTCTATCTGGAACCCAACGAATGTTGCTGGACTGGAGACAACCGCTGACAGTTGGAGAAGAATAAAAATGCAAAAGAAAAAGAACTTGAGTGACTAGAGACGGATGGAGAGAAAACAACGACAATAAGGGGTGTCCGACTGGGTAGAGAGGTTCTTCAAAAGGGGGATTTTGTTATTGCAATTTACGGATTGCAACCTTCCAGATTCAGATCTGGAACCCTCCCTTCACTGATCTAAGGTGGCTCTCAGATTTATTCTTTCACGAAATTGTGGCTTACCGATTTTCAGATCAGATCTGAAAATCTACTCAATCAGAAAGAAGGATTTAGGAAGAAGAACAAGCAAGATTTATAGTGGTTCCCCACCCAAGAACGGTGTACGTCCACTTTGATGATTTTTATTGATGGTAGCTATGCCCTATTACAAGATGTAATCATACATTAGATTTTCAGCTTTATATTAACAGTCTATAGTGTCGAAATTAACTTGAGTCTAATCCATTAACACTTATATCTCATATTAATTTGCATAAACCTTAACAGATTTGACCTGGTTCTAATTAAATCCTCCCCCAAATTTCTTATAAATCATGAATAAATGGGTTATAGGTGAATCCGACCTGGTTCCACCTAATAACACATCTAAGATGACATTTTTCCCTCACTAACTGCACCCGGATCTGTCTAATAACTCGTCTAAGGAAACACTTTTCCTACACTGATTGTTATAGCTATGCCTTTCAAACCTTGAGTGTAAGTATGTACAGCTCATGTTTTGTGTAGGATGGACTGGTAAACTTTGAGAAATTGCAAGTTGTTTGAAAAAAATCGAAAAAGTACCAAAACATAAGAAGATATTATTAAAGAGATAAGGAACAGCATGTGATCTGACGCCTGATAGTAGAAAAGTATGAACTATAGAGTAGAGTAAGAAACAATTAAATAAACAATCTTACGCACACTCCGCGGACCAAGCTCCCTCACAAAGTGATGATAACATGCGGATAAATTCAACTAAATGAAATGGGAATTCATTTTCCAACATGCGAAGTAATGATCGAATAGGTCCATCAACAAAACTCTCTCTGTCCCAAAACTGCATGCAGAGTGTTTCCTGAAACATAAAGAAGGCGAAGAAAAAATCAATGAAAACTTTAAAAATATTTATAAAATTACATGAAACATAGTAGTGGTGCTTAAATTTGCAATATGCTCAAACCTCTCCACGATATATTTGATAAAGGACTTCAAGAATCAAACTCAAAGTGTCATCTTCAAGCTATCTCCACAATAAGCAAAATAATGAAAAACGTCAGTTGTAATTTGTGAAATCTAATATTAAGAGGAAAATGATATGGGTGGCCTTGGCCAGTTAGTGAACCAAAAAATTGAAAAAACCAAAATTATCCCAGAAATCATTTCCCGCAAAAATCACCTGATATTTTATCTCATATGCTGAAATAAATGAGGAAACAAAAGTTCTTAGGATACTTAGACGGGCAGAAACTGGACCCTGCAAAGATAGGTTTGGAAACAAAACAGATAAAATTATAGAAAGAAATTCGAATAATTTGATAGAAGGATATTCTTTAAATTCCATTTAATCAAAAAAATCTAGAATATATGTTGTTGATACATGTATATGTGCTGTTGATTGTATAGAGTATATTAAGTGTCAAAATTAAATGTATATTTTGAAAGATTAGAAAGCATGCAATGTGAATGTTTTGGAACCATTCCTGAAAGCTAAAGTAAAGACTAACATCAATGTTACAGAAATTGCATAATAAATCTTAAATCAAATGTAAAGCTAAAAGCAAATAGGATGGAAAGAATTTCTAAGGTCAGTGATGTAATGTAGCCCACTCATAGATTTAAAAGCAGCGCCGCTTAAAGCTATTAAAGAGGAAAAGCACTCCTGGAGGAGCGCTTTCCAAATCGCTTTGGGTAAGTGGGTCAGGTCGTGTTGGGTCGAGTTAGTGGGTTGGATCATGCCGGGTTAGTGGGTGGAGAATCCAGCTGAACAACAAAGCAAACTGCAAACCCCCAACGAAGCAACAAGTAACGACCCTCTTTCCAAGACGCAAACCCATTTTATACAATATAGCATAGAAGAAAGGACCAAATAAAGTTGGAAACGGTTGATGCCGATGAAGGACAGCCGGACAGGGGAAGCGGTGTTGTTCTGACGGAAATGAAAAAGGAAGAGATTCTGATTGAAGCAGCAACGGCAGTGGTAGTACTGGTTGTTGGTTCTACCAACACTATAGAACTCGTCGTCTTCTTCTTCCTCCGTCTTTTGTGACGACCATTCCGGCGTTTGGTAGAAGTAAATATTAGGGATTTGTGACGTTCGGTCTGTCATCTGGGGTGTGTGACAAGATTAAATATTAATATAAGCATTAATATATTAGGGATTAATCATCTGGTGTGTTGTCATCGTCAAGGTTCCGGGTGCGCGCGCATATGCGATGATGCGACCCTAGAGGGAGTAGCGCATCACAATATGCACGCATATGCTCAAATGCTCCAAGTGGTGACGCATCACGCAGAGGCGCATCTGGAACCCTGGTCATCGTGTCATCTGGTGTGTTCGTGTGTATACATTTGGTGTGTATACATCTGGTGTGTGTGTGTGTCTGGTGTGTAACATATGGTGTGTAACATCTGGTGTGTGTATATATGTCATCGTGTCATCTGGTCTGTCATCAGGTGTGTGTATATTACTTGAATATTTACAGGGGTATATATGCAATTTTCGAAAAAAAATGCAAATATTTACAAAATTACCACTATCGCTTTTTTAGCTTTAAAGCGCTCCCTGGAAATTGGGAGCGCTTTTTGTTATTTAAAAATATGAGTCTATGAGCCCACTACATTGATTTGGCAAGTCCATAGCTTGAGTCATGGACTCATGGCTCAAGCCCTCTAATTGGACAATTGGGCCCAATAACTCTCGTTGTGAATTTCCACTCTTACACAATGTGAGTATAAAAGGGTGTGGAGTAAAAAGGACAAGGCAATTTATATTTTTCCTTCCTATAGAGGCATTCCCTTATTTCTCCAATTCTCTCTACTTTCTGACTTTCTTCACAGATTTCTTCTAATTCTTTCAGATTAGTGGATTTCAATCTATTGTCATTGATTGTAGTTTGGTGTATTCACATAGTGGTTCGTTAATTGATTGCCTTAGCCAATCCTCAAATTGGCTCATAGAGGATTTACGCCATAAATCTACAGATTCACCTCATCAGTTAGATAAACCGGTAAAATGAAAACTAAATAAATTATAAATCTATAGTAAAGAGCGGTTGGGAGACATAAAAGGAAAAATGTAGCTGCTTACTTCAGAATTCTTCAATAAATCACAGTGAAGAACTTCAACTAGATAATTAAATGGGGCAACCAACATTGCTTCTTGAACATACCCAACATGGTCAATCTCCTGCAATATAAAAAACATCAGAATGCAAACAAGCATAGATTGGGATTGAGAAAAAACTAGGTCAATTCTGAAACATAGTTACCGAAAGTGTGTTATGACCCTGAATATCAGGAAGAGATTGAAGCAAACAGAGGAAAACGGACCAAGAGAGAACTAAAGGACCAGCTTCGTTAGCTTCTAAAGGAATAAGATTTGAAATCAATGCATCTATATCCTGAACATCTGCCAGAGAAAAAGCAGAGCAACTATCCCTAGAAAAGAAAGAAAGCTAAACAAGCGTAAAAAGAAATGAACGAACTCGCACAAAAAATCAAAGTGAAGAAAGAAAAATGAGCACAAGGATTAATTAATCAGAACCTGAATGATCCTTCATCATAAACTTTCCGGAGAAGATCTTCCAGGTTCAAACCTTCAATAAGAATTAGAAGTAGCTGAACCTTCATGTAATAAAAATAACTCCTTGCTTCAGCTGATACAGCAAGTCTTCCAATGTAAAAAGAATCAGATAAAATTTCCTATAATGACAACAAAAAGAAAGTCAGACATTATGCTATTTCAGTTACCAATATGGTAGAAATTTCCAAAAATATAAGAAGGTTTCTGAACAAAACATACAACAAAAATTACACACAACTTCTTCCACTGTTGAGAGCTGCATATACAAACATTATTGTAATAAACTAAGAATAGAATATCCAAAACCAAATTATGCTCGAGCAGATATTCCTCCACCCACAATGTGACCACATCAACTTCCTACAAAAATTCAACATATAAAACAAAAAAATAAAAATGAGAAAAAAATTGTAATTACAAATCATATTAATGTTAATAATTAGTATTAGCCACTGTACTAAATGATAAAATGTCCATAGTATACTAGCATCAATACAGCCTTACAGCTATGTAATAAGGCAGTGTCCAGGCAACTATATGCCACTGCATACTAATAGAAGAAATTGAAAAACGTGGAGGATCAATCTTTTCAGATTCTAATAAATCAAGACAGGAAGTTAAAAACCTGTTCAAAATAATGAAACATTTTTTTCAAACTGTCTGAATCGCAAATCATCCTTTCCACCTCCAGCCATTCCGACCAGATTTTCCGGCCACCACCCTAGGCGACCTCGACCTCCGGTGAGCTTGATTTGCACCAGAAAAGAAGAAATCTAAGTAATTTGGCATATTTCAGGGATAGATATATAAAAATACATATCTAATTATAAGTACGCCACAGTGTTTTCCCTATTTTTATGTAAATACAAATGCTCCTGATGGTGGAGCATTCCGAAGCTTGGAAGAAATTACAAAAACTAAATGATGAGAAATGAACACATCCATAGACTCATTTCCTATCTGATGTAGCTAATGGTCTGAGAGCAGGAGATTGATATGAAGAAGTAGATTCTCTTCAGATCAATGGAAAACGGTAAACAAGGTCTTGGAATCCACCAAGCTTGATTATGAGAAAGAGATAGACTGAAAATAGTAAGAACAATAGTCAAGTGAGAGTAAGTAGGAGAATAATTCCTTAATGCACAAATAACTAAGTTGCTCCTCCGTCCTCCCAATGGTCCACCATATTTATACTCACATCATTAGAGGTGGACACACCAATGATGTGAATTAAAAGTCAGACCACATATGGGCTAACTCATCATAAATAACAGGTCCAGCTTGCTCTGTTACTAAAGAAATATTTCCAACAGAATCGGAAGTGCTACTACTCTGATTAAAGAAGGGAAGAAGATCATATGATGCATCACTATCTAGTTATATTTCTAGTCAAGATGCATCACTATATTATATAACTATGGATAATTGGATACTGCATCAAGATATTGCATCTAGCCCTAAATAGATGGCGTATGCTCATCCAGCCCACCTGTCTGTTATGCAATATAGAGAATAAATCCAGAGTCGGTAAGTCGATTTGCAATCCACAAACAGATCTGATCTTTCCTGATCAGATTTTCTCTACCTTACACGAGAATGGTGGCTCTCTCTATTCTCTCAATTCTGACCTCACACAAAAGTACTGATCTGAAACTTGTAATCAGATCAGAAAAAATAGAAGTGGAGGAAGGAAAAATAAGAAGACATAACAAAAGAGAGTGTTTTGTTAACGAGGTTCAGTTGTGCTTACTCTCCAGGGGTGATTGGGTTCCTCCTACCCTTGGTAAAAAGAATTACAGACGGCAGAAAATTATCCAACACAATTACAAGAGAAAAATTAGATGCTATTTATAATTAGTTATCTAAAGAGGCGTGTTCTAACCCTTGATAACTAATTAATCCAGCAGGCCCAATAAGAATTATTAGCCCATGAAGAATATTCTCCATCTAACTTATGCCTCCCTTATAATTTAATTAATTGCTCACTGAAATAATTGCAATTAATTTCAATGCAATTAACTCCAACAGAGCCCACCTATTTTTCAATTGTTGTTAGTTGTTACTCTAGAGCCATCCTGCTCTCCCTTGTTATAAACCTAAACAACATTTTCTGGAAGATACTAAATATACCCACTCCCATCACCACTCACCCAGATATTAGAATAGGGGACATAACTGGGACATTGTCAAAAACTTTCACATCACTCCCCAATTTGGGGACTACTTTGGAATATGATTGGATCCTTATGCTGGCCAGAAAAAAATCGCAGATGGAAACAACATACTCTCAAGACACCAGAAATAGTGTTAAAGGAGGTAATCAAGGACATCAGCATATCCTTCAAGCCTGAGTACTTCAAGAAATGTTGTTGTCATCCCTTGGAGACTAGCACAATGCAGATATGGGAGACCAACCTCCGAAGGCAGATAGTCTAGAGTTTTCTTTAGGCAATATGGTTGTGTGGAAAGTGTCACAATATCCATATTTATATTTTATGTTTATTTCCATTGTATTTTCAGGGCAATGCCCTTCATTTTTCATTAAATGAAAACATTTAACAGCTTCAAAAAAAAAAGATTGAAGTTTACCACAGTTCTAGCACCAGTAAATCTGGTTGACTATCAGCCCCCTCTACGGGCCTCCTACTTGAAGGACAAAGTGGGTTCCCTAATAAGTAATAATGTCTCATTATTCATTAAGCTTTTGGGGGATCTTAGTATGTGATGCTTCAGCCTCCAGTTCTTTCTGCCCAGACATGCCATGAGAGACTACCACTTCCCTCAGCCACCTCTACAAGACCACCACTTCCCCAAACGAGATTGGTCAGAATCCGGCCAACCTCATTTTTTTAAACCATCTACTACCTTGGATTTAATGTTCTATATTTTTAATTATTTTTTATAGGTTTTATAGGTAAATATAGGAAATATATGAATTTTACATATATTTACAAAAATGTCACTGGCTCTTTAAACGCCCAAAGCGAAAAAGCGCTTCCTGAAAATTTCTTTCGCTTTTTTAATCTATGATTATTTTTGTTTTTTCCATTGTAACTTTCAGGGTATTGCCCTTCATTTTCATTAATGAAAAACTTAATTGCATCAACAACAAAAAAACAATCTTGATATTCCCAACAAATTCATCTTACTGTTTTCTTAAAATGAGAAGTAGATTTTGCACTATCAAGGAACTGAAACAAATTATCTTCCAGTCCTTCTTTAACAAGCCACAAGGCCTGATCGTTGATAATATCAGCTTTGCAAGATTCCTTCCCCATGTCCACTGCAGTAAATAGTAAAGTTCAGAATAAATGGCTAGATCAAGAGATAAGACAATTTAATGATTTCAGTTTTCCACCGATTTACATACTCTAATCATTTTTTTATGAGGATAAAATTTTATTAGAAATGAAAGGGGGCTTGCCCAGAATTACAGTATATACATAATATAGATATAAAAACAGCTCCTTTAACAGACAAGCATTGTTTGTAAAACAGGTTGTGCCCTCTAGGGGTAGCAATAATGCAATATAGAAAAACATAAGAAGTAGACAAAAACATATGATCACATAACAGTATTATGAGACTAGCCAATCACCCATTGCCTAACCAAGATCAGGGAGTTAGCTTTGACCTCAAAGCAGATTTTTGCGTCCTTTATCACCCCAGCTACAACCACTTCCTCGGATTTAAAATTGTTAGTTTTCAACATTCTATTCCTCTCCTGCCACAGATGCCATGTAATAGCTCCAAATAATGTCCAAAGTAACCTCCAACAGTTAGAGCCAGACATTAGAGATTGGAAACAGTCAAACACATTCACCAATCTAAGAATTGTGAAGGATGGAGGGTGTCCCCAATTCTCTCCTCCATCTGACTTCTAGTAAGCAACTGGGCACCTTCATTGTTCAGAAGCTTCAAAGTGGAATTTCTTGACTTTTTATCTTTGTAAAGAGACTGAAGAACTTGGTGTTAGTGTCCTCCAGCTTCAGCCAATTCACTTTAGATCTCTGTTTGAGGTAAACCTCCTCATTGGTCATTTTGAGCTCCAGGCTTGCTTGCAGGTCCCTAACCTTCTCTTGTAAGAATACCGATTGAGGACTCTTGATAAGGAGGGAGGCTTCCTTGTCCAGATCCCTCCTAGTCTGCTCTACTTGCTTGGAGGAATTTCCCAATTTCATGGGCATGAACCACTCCTTGGCAAGGGCTTTCACCCTTTTCAACTTCTGTTGGAGTCCAAAGAGCCATTTCCACATATGAGGGTGCTAATCCCTACCTTGGCTAAGCTTGTAAATTCCTCCTTATCCAACCAAGAGTCATAAAACCTAAAAGATTAACCTCCTTTTTCAGTTGAGGAGAAAGATATGATCATTGTAGCACGATCACTAGAGTTTCCACTATAAAATTTCAGTCTAGAGTGGGGCCACATATCAACCCATTGGAGGTTGGTAAATACTCTGTCAAGTTTACTAAGCTTAGTTATCTATGTGAATTCTCCACCTATAGAGGGTAGCTCAATCAACTGAGAAGTCAGGGTGGCATGTAGGAATCCAGAGGATCCACCATGACTGCATATTCCTTAGGAGACCCTTTCTTCAGGAAAGGTGATCCCATTAAAGACTCTCAATACCACCCATGGGGAATTGTTGATTCCTATCAAGGTCTCCCATAGTATCTTCTTTTCTTCCCGACTATTAGAAGCATAGACCACAGTGAGGAGAAAAGAAAAAACACCATAATTATTCATCCTCAACTGTAAGAATTGTCTGAGATACTAGGACCACTCCTTTCCATATGTCCCTCCTCCACCCTACCCATATGGAATCTGGTGAGTTAGATCGATTTTTTCAGATCTGATCTTTGTTTCCAGCAGACCAAAGATTTCAGAATTAAGATTCCCAAGCAGTTTCCTAATATCAAGTTGTCTAGTTAGATAATTAAGCTCCTTGACATTCCACACAATTAGAGCCATAGGGGAGGCTCAAATTTGTGAGGTTGTAAGCATTGTTTTAAATGCACACTACCTAAAAGCGCTTTTCAAGGCGCCTCCAGGTTTTGGGCCTAAACGGATCCGGGTCGGGCCTGAACCCGGATCCGGTACATGTGTGCGGCACACAGAGAAAGGGAATTCTCCAAAAAAATTGGAAGAAAATGACCAAAATCTGGAATTTTTGGTCTTACCTTAAAACGGGATTTTGAAGATCATCGGAGCTCGCCAGAGGTATGGCCACGGATTGGGGGGTTGGGGGAGGATTGCTAGGGATTTAAGGGAGTTTTTGAAGGGTTTCCTGCGTTTTCCAGAGTCTGGAAACGTGAGGGAGTCCTAAATAAATATTAAATAGATTCACTTAATGTACCATATCCGAATCCAGGCCCGACCCATATCCTGTTAGGCCCATAACCTGAAGGTGCCTTGAAAACCATGAGCGACATGCTAACCGAATTGAATTGAGATCCTTGCAGTTAGGGTGTCAAACGAGCCGACCCGAACTTTGAGTTGTAGAGCTAAGCTCAAGCTCGGCTCGTTAAGGTTATAGTTTGTCTCGGACCAAGCTCAAGCTCGGCTCCAAAACCTATTTGTCAAAGCTTAAGCTCGGCTCGGAGCTTGATAAGCTCTCCTTAAAACCTAGGTTCACAAGTAATATAACCACAAAAATTAATTTTAAATATTATCTTACAGTATGTGTGACTCGAACTCAGGATCTTTCACTTAACTTTTAAATGAATTAACCATTTAACCATAACTTCTTTATAAAAAAAGTAATGAAAATATATTATATGCTATTATTAATTTATTATCGAGCATTCGAACCTAACGAGCTTACCGAGCCGAACTCGTCTTCGTCAATCCAAGCTCGGACTTGGCTCATTTAGCTTAACGAGCCTAAACCCTAGGCTTGAGCTCGGCTCTTAAGCTCTCGAGCTTAACGAGCCGAGCTAAACTTAACACCCTACCTGCAGTTTGTTCCGTGAGATTAATTGCATCTGACGATTAGGGCATCTTAGAACTAGGGGCGACGCTTCCAATTCCACTATCTTGGAACTCACAGTGCGGCTACCATCCTTGGAACTCTCATACTGGCGATCGACCTTCTGCCAGCGAGAACCAAGTTGCTTCTGACGAACGTCGGACCTTCCTTCTCGACGAATGACGCTTGGTAGTAGGCTTATATTCGGTCGCCTGTTGAGATAGCATTGCCTCTCCTCATGCCCAAAACAGGAGAAGATGTCACAAGTTGGTGCCTTGGTAGGGACGATCTCACTCTAACCTTCAGATGTGTGATTCTCTCCAATATGTTCTTAATTACCACAACTGGCACAGTGGGGGGGAAAAACCATGTGTAATCGAGCATTACAGATGCCCTTAATGCATGACCCCAGGGAGAATTCAGGTGTTCCGGTTTCATTGGGGTACCCAATATACTCAGAATCGCAGAAATAGCTTCCCTTGACCACATTGCCTCTGTCATACCAGTTAACAGGATCCACTGTAGGATTGAATTGAGATTCTCACCATGCAATACTTCTGGAGGTCTCTCGATACCTTCAGGGGTCTATCATCGATGAAAGCCCAAGTCCGATCGGTAGCTCTTAGGAAATCCGACACCTTGGTGAAAGAAACCACGAAAGTGGTGTCCTTGAAGATGCATATTGAGAAGTCTACACGAATGTCCCACACGTTTCTGATATAGCAATGTAGACGTCGGGGGGAGGGGCAAGCACCAAATACTCTTATCGACGGAATCAATTCACCTTTGGGAGGGGGAGCACTTTATCAGCAAAGACCAAGACGTGCTTCAGACCATACCTCAACTCCGGTAAATAGAAATCCAGAGCTTTATTGTCATCAATTTCAGAGGATCCACACCTTTATTTCTCAGTCAGAGCTAAGAAAGAATTATCTATGTCTAGGGGGAGGATATCACTAAAATATTATCTCCTCAAGCATACCAATCTGAAGGGATAGAAGATTGCACTCCAAGAGAGGAGGCAGAAACTTCCTGTGATGGAAAGGGGAGTTTTAGTGGTTGTTAGAAAATGCAAGGAGACTTACCTGCACGGGATACAGAAGGCGGGTGAGATCATTCCTATCAAGCAAATTTATCATAGAAGATAGAACTCATCATAATTTTATGCAAAAATTTATGGTCATAAGACCACATGAACTATCCCTTATGAGTGATAACATATTATTTTTCCCGGTTTCTAAAAGTAAAATCAACCATTTTTCAAATCAAAAATAAATTTAAAACAAACCCTGATAAAATCATAAAATCAATTCATGGTGTTCTAAAAAAGTAACGTGATTTTTAAGACCTGATGTGCAAGAAAACATCGACTTACAAGCAAGTGTGAAGATTCTCCTGATACATTTCAAAATGCACTGCCTTTCAAGGTAGTACTGAACCAATACCTTGAAAAAAGACAACATAAATAAATCAAATTCCTTAAAAAAACAAAACAACCTAACATATAATTAAGCACCAGAAAAACCTTTCAAATGGATTCTAAGTTTCAGAATAGATATGGAAGTTAAACTGAGAATCTGTGTTCAGATAGCATAAATCATAATATAAAAAATTAGAAGAACGATCTTTAAAAAAAATGGAAACTTAAAGAAAAGATCAATCAATCATAAGAAGAAGAAGAAAACTACTTCCAATCTCCTTTGCTGCATTCTCTGTTTTTGATTAAGAACACTTCTCCTACCACTCCCCCTTCAAAAATCACATAGGAATCAGGCAAGAGAACTCTCACCCATTTTATTTAACAATGAACATGATAATGGATGTTCTAAGTAGGTTGATAGAAAAGAGAATGAGGAAAAAGAAGTTGGATACTTATCAAGTGCATGGAGCTACCTCCATCACACACTTGATATATATTGACGACGCCCTTGTCTTCTCAAAAGCCAAACCCAAGTCCATTCACTCCATCAAAGCTCTCCAAGAGTCCTCCCTCTTTACGCCTGTAAATAAATATTCGAAATCCGAATTCGGTTTCAAATATATGGTTTGAAATTCGTTTAAGACTAAACAAATTCCAATTCCAATTTTGATATCCGGATTTAAACGAACCGAATTTGGATATCAGGGTATTTATATCGTTTAAAATCCAGTTTGTTTCAATTAAATATTTATATTATTATAAAATTTAAATAATTAACCTTGAAATTTTATAATTTATACTATTACTACCTATGTTAATATTATGTTAATAAATTTTTGGTTTTAAAAAATTTGGGACGAGTACGGGTCAGACCCGGCCCGACCCGTAGACCCACAAACCCGCTCCAACTAACCGGCTACCGGTTTTGGATTTTTTACCGGTTAACCGTCGGTTTTTAAACCTTGATTTAGGGATATATTTATATAATTTTAAAATCTAATTTATACAATTATCAAGTTTATCATTTTTTTATATATCAAACTTTCAGCTTTCTTTTGTGTAATGTTTGTCATTGGATTAATATTTTGAGTAAATTCTATTATTATTTTTGGCATTTTTTACTATACATCAAAATATATATTATTAATTTTTTAAGATATATGCAATTAAAAAACAGATTTTATTACTTCTATATATATAATTTTAAAAAAATACAAGAAATCTATTAGATAAATGTTATCTGAATCCGAATATTAATATATTATTCAAATTCGGTAAAAATAACCGAATTCAGATAGCAAAATTTAAATTCGGTAGACAAACAAACCGAATTCGAATATCCAGATATTAAACGAATTCGAATATGATGCTATTCGGTTTGTTTACAAGCCTATCCCTCTTCTCAGGGCTTAAAGTTAACAATAGTAAGAGCTCCTCAACTTTTTCCAAGTTCTATGAGGAAGACCAGTCCCTTCATAACATCCAAGGTTTCACAGTTAAAAGTCTCCCCATCATATAAGGTATACCTAGCTCCCTATCACAGGGAAGAAAAAATCTTACAACCAATGTTGGAAATTAATTCCAAGGTTTATAAAGCACACCCAAAGCGCCACGATCCGACCCGAATTGGGGAGCCATGTGGTTTTCTTGTTTTACCTCATTTTTCTCCTTCTGTCTCCCTCCTTCCACCTCCATCCATCCTTCCAGCCGGCCAACTCCGACAAGTGGATTTCCGACCACCTCATCCATTTTGGTAATGTTTTTTCCACTACCTAAGAAAATTCAGATTTCCTAAAAAACCTAAAAATCGGGCTTTCCAACCAAATATTGTGGAAGAAGTATTTTATGAAGAAAATGAGAACTACAATAACGAAAATGTCAACAAAAATGTTGATGTCGCCGAAGATCCTAATGTGGATGTACCACCGGTCCCGACCGTCGAGATCATAGCTCCTGGAAAAGATTGATCGAACTATCGATAACGCTTCAATCGACAAAAAAAATTAATTATGAATCTGAAGCGCAATCAGCCAATAAATTTTATTGACCCCAGTTGGAAGTATGTTGCATTTACGCCCGAAGGTAAAAAAAAGTAAAATAATGATGGTTAGATGTCTTATTTGCGGATTTTTTTATAAAGGGAGAATCCGCCATGTGAAGATTCACATAGCCCGAATAAATCCTAACAGTGGGAAATTAAGGGTACAACCATGCCAAAAGGCTCCCATGTACAATAGGGAGGAGGCCCCTATTGCCGGTCATTGCGGACATTGAGCTTCTACCAAAGGATCACGTGAAGCAAAAGATGGTATTGAGCAACGCGAGATCAACATCATCGTCGGCAACTAAGAAGGTGACACCGTGACGGATTGTGGGAAATGGGAATATAAAAATGGTTGGTCCTTTGGGTTTGGAATATGATCAAACTCTTTACGACATAGTATTATTTGGAGTAGGGTATTGTTTTTTTTGAAGCATTAGAGTATTGTTTTGGCATACCTAATAGTATGCACCTGGTCCTGTTGTTTCTGTTCACCTCTATTAACTATCAAGGTACTTTTTAGTTTTTTTTAACATAACACAGATCACAGGGAAAGAAAGTGATGAAATTATTCCCAGAAAGAATGAATGAAACAACAATAAGGTGGAGTACTAAAGTAACCCTTACCCAGTGCAAAGAATATGAATCTCTAAATCTAGTCATGGGATTTTGCAACTCATTGCACCTGTAAAGAAGAATGTAGGTCTGCAATTCATCCAAGTTCTGTGCATTGCAAAAAGAATAAATTCAATAAAGTTATAACTTGAAAAGTATAGCTGCAGAATAAGTATAAGAACATAATGATCATATCATAAAAATTATAAATAAAGGAAAATGGTGTCCTATCCTGCAACATTTTTAATGGCATCAAATTAGATAAATTTACAGTATAAAGATGCAAAACAAACCTATCTCTTAATTATCATAGATTCATGAGAAGAAGAAACAAACTTCAATTGAAAAATCATTACTGCAAGTCTACAATACACAAATCTAAAAAACAATTGAGTGATCCGACAATTCACAACAAACCAAATGCAGTTGCATTTTCCTTCTTAGGATCCTAAAAATATGAGTTAGAGTTTTAGCAAAATAAGAGCAAGAGTTATTCAGGCCTCAGGGTATGACTTGCTTCTTATCGTGAATAAATGTTGTAGGAGTGAAAGTGGAGAGAAGAAAGGACAAGGCTAAGAAAAAATTAGCGACATCATTTGAATGAAATGTGGTGAGAGTGAATGATTTCTCTAATTTGAATAACAAAAGATTTTGAACCTCTTATAATGAAGTCATAGTTGAGTTTTATAGGTTTAGTAAGGTGGTTCTTTCAGTCTGAGTCAAAGTCTAAAATTTATACTGCTTTCAAGCGAGCTTTGAGTTAGTCTTCCAGGGAAGGTTGGCTGTGTTAACTGTTAAATTTTATTAACTTATTATATTACATTGGTGGCTTGGTGCTTTGGCCTTTGGGTCGAGTTCCAAATCACCAATAGGGTAGTGTTATTTTCTATTAACTTATTATGTTACATTGGTGCTTTGGCCTTTGGGTCTAGTTCCAAGTCACTCCAATAAGTGGTGTTATTTCCTATCCAATTTCACACATTATGGCGTCACTTCTAAAGTGAAAGAAAGATTAAAAAAAGTACCAGGATCGAGCTAACAGTGAGTGCCACTTCTTTCAAATCAGGGTTGACAGGAAACTGGTGTTCGCCAATGGAAATTCTAGGAGAATCTAAAGCAAGTCTTGACACCGTATTTGGATCTTTAAAACCAGAAACGCTGTTTCTAAACCACCAGCGATTATCTTGGATCTTCTTCGCCTGCATCAGTAGTAAAGATTAACTCAAATTTTTTACACCCAGACAGTAGAAAGAGAAACAACTGAGAAATTTAAGATGATGGAGAAAGGGTGTACCAGAGATTCGGGAAACGGTGAGGCCAACGGAACATTACTGAGTTCGTCAAAGAGAACAACGAAGGAATCCCACCAGAGAGAAGCATTTAAATTCTTAGGAGTAGCCGCCTGATCTATGGCTGCTGCGGCGCTTGCCATTTCTTCTTCAGGTATACCGCGATCGAAGAAGCTTTTGTTTCAAATAACTCAAGGACGGACGATATGGGATTTGCCAGGGTTTTAGGGTTATTTTATTTATATTGAGGTTGGTTTTAATTTTTAAATTTATTGGTTTATCTTATTTTCTAAGGGTTTTATATTAATTATTACACTGAAATGTGTGCAAATTCTGGTTGTAACTTGTAAATACTAAAATCCAGTTTTTTCTTCGAATTTGTCGATCCACAATTTTCATAAAAATAGATTTAAATTTAATAAATTACCGAATATATTAAATGAAAAGGTTTCAGAAGATGAAATATATAAAGATTATAAGATAAGAATGAACTAATAATGTAGGTGCGCTCTTCTGTTCTAAGCTTTGGAGAAGAATCGCACAGAGTTCGGGCCCAAGTCATCTTCTTTAATTTCTTTGGCCCATCCGAAATATTAAATGGTGAAGTTGCAGCTTTATCCTTGTATCTTGATTACTCTACTTTCCTGACAAACCTGCACACTCACATTTTATTTAATTACGCATTAGTCCAACCTATAATACGAGTGTACATCAGGTTATTAATAAAGGGCCAGCTTCAGGTGAGAACCTTTAGCGTGAGAACCCCGTGAGAACTTTCAATCATTGCCCTTCATCTACATCCGACGGTCATCAATATAGTTCATTATATCTATTTTTTTGGTAGAAGATCCCAATGCAAAATCTTTATTTTTGTCATTATTCACTAATAACATCCCTATGTCCAATGAGTTTTGTCACCATTCACATCTACTTTTCACACCTACTTTCCACCTACCTTACACTTTTACTTTTCCCCTTCTCTCTCACTCACGTTTCTTCCCCTTCCTTCATCCCCTTCTTAAACCCTATTTCCTCACATTCCTTACCTCTAGTGTCTTCTTCCATTTCTATTCTTCTATTTATCCTCTAAAAAAAATGGTCATCGGATCTCCTCTAATATATGTTCGGGTTTGCTGTCCGTTTTTTTTCCCACTCTGTTTCATTTCTCATTTAGGTATTTTCATGAATTGGGTTTGCACTATTTCGTACATTCATCTTTAATTTCTTTCACATTGAACAGTACATAGTGCATTACGCACACTACATAGTTCATAGGACATAGTTCAAAGTAAATAGTACTTTTCGATCTCAGTGAACAGTACTACCATTGTACATACTGCATTGCACAATTGTCATTTCCCAAAAGTGCATAGTACATAGTGCATAGTACGATAGTACGTAGTGCAAAGTTAATAGTACATAGTGCATAGTAGGATCATTTAACAAATTAGTTAGCGAATTGCAAATTGAATAGTGCATAGTGCAAAGTACATAGTTCATGGAACAGGGATGTGTGAACGGAGGGCGTCCATCCAAAAATTAATAACAAATCATTAATCAATATTCCAAAACAAATATTCATAATACCCTAGTACACAAACAAATATACCAAATGCTATATATCAAATCATCTTAATCGTCAAACGTTGCCATCATACGAATTCCATCTAACAAAGACCATTTTGCCGCATTCAAATCTTTGTCTATTACATATCCCACATGACCTAAAGCTAACGCCTCAATTGTCAATAACATTCGCAATCCATTATCGTCATCTTTACATTTAACCTGTGTGAACCTCGGCTCAACTATCCTATGCCATTCCTTATCTTCGAATTTGTCAAATCGTAATGTCAAGTACGCATTCATCCAACCAGCCTACATATTGCATAAAGTATTAACCAACTAATAGCAATTCATAAAAAAAAACATAGAAAATTACTTAAATTTGAATTTATTTTAATACCACTCGAAAAAAAATCACTCCAACCACTAGTCCAACCACATTCTATCTAGCTGTCTATCAAACTAACTATTACTACCTATGTTACTCCTTGTCTTTTCATGTCAGTTTCAACTGTCTATTTAAATCAACTCATTCTCGTTTTTTAAACGATCAAACCAAGACCACTGTCTTCTATCTTCTACCTAAGGACTGAAATCTCAATAATCAAACCCATTTCCACCCTAAACCCCCTTCCTCAACTTCCTCAAACTGAACCGTTCACACATTCTTCTTCCCATTTCTAATCTGTTTTTCGTATTTACTATCAAGGATACTTTTCTGTTCCGGTGTTGTGGTGTTCTTTGTTCTATTGTTAATACATTGGTATTTCTTTGTTCTATGGTGGTTTCCGTGTTCTGGGTTCCGGTGATTTCGTTGTTCTGTGTTCCTCATACTGTTGAAGAATAACATATTTTCTGCGTTCTGTGATTCTGCGTTCTCGGTTCTCCGTGTTAAACAGGATAGTCGTTCACCGCGTTGTCCTGCGAAGAACCACCGGTAGCAGCGGATGAGGAGGCAGCGGCCGCCGCTAAGCTGCTAGATGCCCATCTCTGTCGGCGACATCTTCTAGTTCTTCCCCATCCACCAATCAAACCTCCCTTATTATCAGTACCCATTTCCGCTACATTTGCGGCTTCTGCTGACAGATTTTGATCCGTTGATATCTGAACAGTACTTGCAGAGACAGCTTTAGGTCGGCGACGACGTTGTCTTGCATTTTTTTGCTCCACCAACCTGCCAAGATAAATCAGAGGCCGCATCATCACCAGCCTGCCAAGATGAACAGCAAATGACATTGGCAGATGGCAGAAATAAAAATAAAATTGACAGATGGCAAATGGCAGAAAAGAAGAAGAGAAATAAAACAAATAAAAAAATAGAAGAAATATAAAAAATGTTGCGTTTTTCCACGATCAGATTTCCACCTGATCGTGGATTGCAAACACGAGATTACAACAGAAGAAAAGATAAAAAAAGAAAATAAAAAATATATATTTAAAAAAAGACAAACATCTGGTGGCATATTGCACATGCGTTATTTAGTATGACCTGATACAAGTAACAAGTACACATCGAGAATAATGTAACATACGACGTAGATCTCGTTAGACTATATATGAAGAAAACGCTGTGAAGATTTCGAACCGTCAAGATTACAAACGTACAACTGTGATTGAAGATGGCCTATATATCACAAATAGCAATATTGTTAGAACGACGACTCGCTCTTGGAGGGGAATTGGTCGGAGTTGGGCCAGCAGTAGCTGCGGCGATCGCCGGCAGCACCATTGCGCGGGAGAGTTAAACACAAGTAGCCGTTGGAGAGGGAAAGCAGAATTAAACCAGCTAGACCGGTCCTGTGAACCGGGTTTAATTCAGATGTATTTGTATTGTATTAAAACTTAATGTTTACAAGAGTGATTTATTTATACTTAATTACATTGACTCATTAACTAACAATTTAACTAATCAATCTAATTAATTTGTTATAATCTTTACTTGAAACATTTGCAGCAACAACCCCAAACTTCCTTTTAATCACGAACGTGTTTATTGAAACTTTTGCGTTTGTAACCTCGAGCTTTCTTTTAATTACTTACGCACATGTTTATTGAAACTTTTGCACTCGTAACCTCGAGCTTTCCTTCAGTTTCTTATATCTGTTTGGGTTAATTGCCTGCATATCATTCTGAAATTCATAATATCACATATGTCCTGGATATTAGATTAGTTTTAATTAAACTCTGGATTTTCAGAGTTAACCTGTTTATTAGGTGTTTAATTAGGTGTTCATTAATCTGTTTATTAATTCCTTTACTCCCCCCTCAAGCCTTGGAATAGATATTGAGTATTCCAAGCTTGAAAAGGGAATTAGTAATCTCTTTATCACCTAATGCTTTAGTTAAAAAATCTGCTAATTGGAACTTGGTTCCTATTTGCTTTATGAATATTTTTCTTTGATTTATCATTTCTCTTATGAAATGACAGTCTATTTCTATATGTTTCGTTCTTTCATGAAAAACAGGGTTATTTGCCAGATAAATGGCAGATTTGTTATCACAGAAGAGCTCTGTTGGTTTTTTAATTTTGATTCTCAATTCATCCATTAATTGATGAATCCATGTAATTTCACATGTTGTCTGAGCTATTGCTCTATATTCAGCTTCACATGATGACCTTGCAACTGTGGCCTGTTTTTTAGTTTTCCATGAGATTAATGAATCTCCCAACATTAAGCAAAACCCTGTCAATGATTTTCTACTCACTTGACATGATGCCCAATCAGCATCACAATAACCTTGCAAGGTCATATTTTCATTCCTATTATATATTAGACCTTGTCCAGGTGCATTTTTAATGTATCTTATTAGCTTGAATAATACCTGTAAATGTACTTCTTTTGGCTCTTGCATGAATTGGCTTAGCCAATTCACTGGGAAGCTAATATCTGGTCTAGTTATATTCAGGTATATTAGTTTTCCTACTATTTTCCTATAAAAAGTTGGGTTTTGAATTAACTGAGATTTGTCATTTTTAAGGTCTACATGCCTTTCCATGGGTATTATTATGGATGGTTTTGCTCCTGAAAGCCCACATTCCTCTAGGATACCTAAAGCATACTTCCTTTGTGAAAGGTATATACCTTTGCTAGAATATGAGACTTCAATTCCTAGAAAGTAATTCAATCTTCCTAGATCTTTCAGTTTAAACTGATTTTCTAATTGGATTTTAATAATTCCAATTTCTAGTTCATTACTTCCTGTTATTATAATATCATCCACATAAACTAAAAGATATATCATGTTCTGATTTTTCTCTCTTGTGAATAAAGAGTAATCTGATTTAGTTTGATTAAAACCAATATTCAAAAGTACACCCTTTAGTTTTTCAAACCATTTTCTTGAGGCTTGTTTTAAGCCATATAATGATTTGTTTAATTTACACACCCTTTTATCTCCTTCTTTTAGAAGGCCTTGAGGTGGTTTTAAATATACTTCTTCATCTAAATCACCATGAAGAAAAGCATGTTTACATCCAATTGGTATAAATTCCAATTTTTCTTGGCTGCTATAGCTATAATAGTTTTGACTGTGACTATTTTGACCACTGGTGCAAAAGTCTCAAAAAAATCAAATCCTTCTTTTTGAGTAAAGCCTTTGGCTACTAGCCTTGCTTTGTATCTTTCTATATCACCATTTGGTCTATATTTTATTTTGTAAATCCATTTTGGACCTATGGATTTCCTATCTTTTGGAAGTAAAGCAAGAGTCCAAGTATCATTTTCTATGAGAGCTTTCATTTCTTTTTGCATTGCTTCAACCCATTTTTGATATTTTGAAGCTTCATCAAAAGAATTAGGCTCATCATGAATTGTTATTTGTTTTAAAAAATATTTTTGTTGTTTGCTTGCCCTATGATATGAAACATGATTGCTCATAGGATGTTTTGACTCATGAAATTCTTTTTCATTTTCAAGGTAATAATCTTGAAATTGCTTTGATTTAGTTATTTTCCTACCATATAGACTAATTTTATCCTTTAAATTTGAATTTATTTGTTTTGAGCTATTTTCTGTTTCATTTGAACAGTTGTCCAGAGCATTTGTGTTTTGTAATTCAGAAATGCTCCTTGAGCTATTTATTGACTTGGTTAGGTCATTTTCTATGATATTTCTATTGGCAGCTTCAGAGATAGTTCTTGAGCTATCATTTGATGCAATTTTAATAGATTCAGATTCATTTTCTGCTTGGTTAAAACAACTGTCCAGAGCATTTCCATTTTGATTTTTAGAAAAACTCCTTGAGTTGCTGCCTGACTTTCTTAAGTCATTTTCTGAATTGACCTCTTTGCCAATTGTTTGTATACTGTCATCCAGATTCTCTGGGCTATTATCTGAATTTAAATTGCTGTTTGGACATAAAAATTGAGTATCCAGAGCATTTTTATGAGCTAGCTCAGAATTTATTCCTTCTGAGCTAGTTTCTGAATTTAAATTGCTGTTTGGACATGAGATCTGAGTGTCCAGAGCATTTTTATGAGCTAGCTCAGATTTTATTCTTTCTGAGCTAGTTTCTAGATTTTCTTCTAAACATCTGTCCAGGGTATTACTTGGACTGTTTTGAAGGTTATTTTTATAAAAAATATCAGATTTCCTCTTTTTTAAATTCCTGCCTAATTGGCCTGAACTATCACTCAGATTGCCACTAAAATTCTTTTGAACCTCATGACTTGAGTTCTGAGTATGTTCAATACCTTTTTGGCTTATTTGGGAATTAAGAAACATATTTTCTTTATTTTTGAGGTTATCTGAACTTTTATGATTTTCTTGATTATTTTCAAGTGTCTTATGTTTTTTCTTAGCATCTGAATGTATAGATATTATATCCTCATTTTGTTCAGGTATAGCTGAATTTTTATTGTTAGAATCCAATATCTTTGTTTTTTCAGAGATTTGGAATTCTAATTTTTTATTTTGAAGATTTCCATTTTCAGATGCTATTAAATTTTTATAATTGCTTCTGGATTCATAATGTTGATATATAAGTTTATTATATATATCTTCATGTGATGTTATATCTTGTTTTGAAGATAAGCAATTATTATCCTTGAAAGGAAAAATTGTTTCTCTAAAGGTTATATTTCTAGAAATATGAAATTTCTTAGTTTCTATATCTAAGATTAGATAGCCTTTTGTATTGGGGGGATAACCCATGAAAATTCCTCTAAAGGTTCTAGGAGAGAATTTATGTTCTCTTATGTTGGTTGTTGCATAACATAGACAACCAAAAATTTTCATTGATTCATAGATTGGTATTTTATTGTTTAGTATTTCATATGGAGTTTTGTTTTTTAAAACTTTAGAAGGTATCCTATTTATTATATATGTGGCTGTTAAGATACATTCACCCCAATATATTAGAGGAATACCACCTTGAAAATGTAAAGATCTAGCCACTTCTAATAAGTGTCTATGTTTTCTCTCAACTATGGCATTTTGTTGAGGTGTATATGGGCATGTGAATTGATGAATTATTCCATATGCCTCTATTAACTTAGTGAAGTGATTTGAGGTGAATTCTCCTCCATTATCACTTCTAATAGTTTTAATATTTTTTCCAAAAATGTTTTTGATTTTGATTAGGAAATTTTCTATACATTTTATAGCCATATTCTTTGATTTTAGTAGAAAAGTCCAAGTGACTCTACTAAAATCATCAACTATTGTTAAGAAAAAACAAAAACCATCATGAGTTGTTATTGGGAATTTGCCCCAAATATCAATATGTATAATATCAAAAATTGAATTTGTTTTTGATGTACTCTTTTGGTACTTTAACTTAGTTTGTTTTGCAAGAGGGCAAATATCACAAGAATATTTTATTTTTGAAAGATTTTTATTTAATTTTGAAAAACAATCATTCAAAACAGTACTATTATCATCTATTTTACAATTTTCAGAATTTAAAAGACTATGTTTAACATCTATGCTTTGAGCCTTGATGAGTATCCTCATTTTCTCTGTTGAGATGTGTCCTAGCCTTTTATGCCAATTCTCAATTTCTATGGATGAGTTTGCAAGATCATGTGATTTTGGCTTAAGTATGTAAAGTCCACTCTTAGACTCACCCTGCCCAATCACTCTCTCTGACTTGCTTTCCTGAAAATTACATCCATATTTAGAGAAAATTAGGTTTAAATTTGAATGATATGTCAATCTATTTACTGAAATTAGATTGACTTTGAATTGTGGTATATATAGTACATCTTTCAAAATTAAATCTTTTGAAAGAGTTATATCTCCCATAGCTTTTACTTTGCATTTTTTTCCACTAGGAATAGTCACATAGTGATCAAATTCCTCTTTTGGAGTGTTATCAAAAAATTCAAGGTTCCCAGTCATATGCTGAGAAGCCCCAGTATCTATTATCCACATATTTTTGTAATTTAAAGTATTAAAGGAGAAAGACATACCAGTAGATTTGCTTAAGAGATCCTTAAGCAACAGTAATTCCTCACTGCTTAATTCAGTTGAGAGATTTGCTTGATTAGCCAGATCTTTAGGCTTCTTCTGATGGTCTTTCTTTTTATTTGGGAACCCTACTATGTGATAACAATTCTCTCTAATATGCCCAAAAAACTTACAGTTATCACAGTAGAATTTGGTATCCAATTTCTTGCCATTTTTCCCATATATTCCTTTTTTCTTATTTTCTTCCTTCTTTTCTTCCTTTTTGGCAAACATAGATGAAGAATTAACTCCTAATTTTTCTTTAAAATTTGATTTCTGTTTTTCCTCTTGAATTACTAAGGAAAAGACTTGATTCATATAGGGTAATTCTGAATATGCCAAGATTTGACTTCTTAAGGTCATAAAATCTTCATTTAGACCTAGCAAGAATTGGTGTGTTCTATCTTTTTCTATCTTTTTAGAATAGATTGGGGCACATGCTATACAGAATTTGCATTCAGGTTTCTCTATCTCTATGTATTGATCCCATAGAGATTTAAACTTATCAAAATAAACAGAAATGCTATCACTAGATTGAGTTAATGTATTAATTTCATACCTCAATTGGCTAGTCTTAGGTGCATTTTTTTGCTTATACCTTTCTTGAAGCTCTACCCAAGCTTCATATGCTGTTTCTGTGTGTATTAATGTTGAAGCTATCTGAGGGCAGACTCCATTTATGATCCAGGACAAGACAAGGCCATTGACCATCTCCCAATCTTCAAAATCTTCACTTGACTCATCTATAGGCTTTTTTATCTTCCCATTGATGAATGCTGTCTTCTTTCTGGAAACTAGGGATAATTTCATGGAATTGGCCCAAGAAACGTAATTTGCTTCCCCAGTTAATTTGTCAGACACCATCTGGGCACCTGGATGGTCACCAGCAGATAGAAAATAGGGTGATTTTCTAGAAATGTGATTCCTTTTCTTCTTGTTCTGAATTCTTTTCTTTTTACTTGCATTTCTTCTTCTTTTCCTCCTGAAGAAGCTATCACTTCTTTCTGAATTGGAGCTTGATGAGGTCGTCGTCCAAACTTCAGAGTTTCTTGAGGAATCTGTTGCCTCAATACTCTGTCCAGAGTTGGCTTGTGCGGAAAATTGGGTGTTTGGATCGATGTGTGCGTCGTTTCCAACTGATGATACCATATTAAAGCGACGACTCGCTCTTGGAGGAGAGTTGGCCGGAGTAGGGCCGGCAGTAGCTACGGCAATCGCCGGCAGCACCATCACAAAGGGAGGGAAATCAAGTAGCCGTTGAAGAGATTGAACCAGCTTAGACCGGTCTCTATGAACCGGGTTTAACTGGAAAGTAATTGTATTTTTATTGAGTTATTAATGTTTACAAAGTGATTGTTTTATATCTTAATTACATCAACTAATTAACTAACATTCTAACTAATCAATACAATTAATTTGTTATAAACAATTGAAACATTTGCAGCAACAACCCCAAACTTTCTTTTAATCACAAACGTGTTTATTGAAACTTTTGCGTTTGTAACCTCGAGCTTTCCTTCAATTACTTACGCACATGTTTATTGAAACTTTTGCACTCGTAACCTCGAGCTTTCCTTCAATTACTAACGCACATGTTTATTGAAACTTTTGCACTTGCTACCTCGAGCTTTTCTTTAATTACTAACGCACATGTTTATTGAAACTTTTGCACATACATCCTTAAGTTTCTTATATCCGTTTGGGTTAATTGCCTGCATATTATTCTGAAACTCATAATATCACATATGTCCTGGATATCAGATTAATTAGTTTTAATTAAACTCTGGATTTTCAGAGTTAACCTCTGTCTAGTCTAATTAACTAATTAGGTGTTTATTAATCTGTTTATTAATTCCTTTAGATACAACGGTTACAATGCTACGCCACGCAAATTTACCGAACCAATTCTGGGACTATGGGGTGTTAACAGCCTGCTATTTATACAACAGGAATCTGACACATCTACTGGCCGGCAAATCTCCGATGGAAGCACTTTTAAACAAAACTCCGGAATATTCAAAACTTCGTGTATTCGGAAGCAGGTGTTACCCGTGTCTTCGACCCTATCGAAAGAACAAACTGGAGGCCAAATCTGCCGAATGCATATTTGTCGGGTATTCTATGAATCAAGACTGCTACCTATGCTTCGAACCAACAACCGGAGAATTTATACCTCTCGCGACGTCAAGTTTGATGAAGAACAATTTTCGTTGAATAAAGAAGTATTTGGGGAAAGAAATGACATTAACACTCAACCCAAACAAACAGAATTAGGGATATTACCGATTACGGGCCCGATTAATCCGATTAATCCCATTCCAACTTCAACGACTACGGTACTTGACTCAATCGAATCAAGCAATCCAATAAGTCCGATTTATTCAACCGAGTCAAGCTATCCAAGTGAAGCAACCGAATCAATTCCGTCAATCGAGGCTTGGTCAAACGAGACAGAGTTAGCAAACCAGATCCCGTCAATAGAAGAATCTAACGATCTAGCAAGTACCGAATCGGTAGGCAACGAGATCCTAACACGAACAACAACAATGGTTACCAGAAGCTCGGTTGGGATCATTAAACCCAACCCAAAGTTTGTCTTGACCACAACAGCATTGGAGATCCCAACTCCAAAATCGGCAAAATCAGCCATGCTTATTCCTCAATGGAAGGAGGCTATGATAAAAGAATTCAACGCACTTCAAGAAAATGGTACCTGGACTCTGGTTTCACGTCGATCAGAAGATAACATAATCAGCACCAAATGGGTGTTTAAGGTTAAATCAAAAGCGGATGGCACGGTAGAACGGTTCAAGGCACGGCTCGTTGCAAATGGGCTACGACAGATTCACGGCACAGACTATTTTGATACGTTCAGCCCGGTGGTTTGTCCATTATCAATTCGACTAGCGTTACTCTTGGCTATATCCAAAGGGTGGAATCTTCATCAAGTCGATTTATCAAACGCCTTTTTACATGGTAGTCTCAAAGAAAGGATTGTGGTGGCACAACCATACGGGTTCATCGATAATCAACATCCGGATCAAGTCTACCTCCTTCACAAGTCCTTATACGGACTCAAACAATCACCGAGATGTTGGTTCAAGAAACTAAGTGGGTTCTTGGGAACATTATCATTCAAAGAATCCACCATCGATCCTTTGCTTTTTATTTATCGAAAAGCATCAATCACGATATTCCTATTCGTCTACGTCGACGATATCGTAATAGTAGGATCAAATGAGGAAGAAGTCAAGAAGGTAATAAATAGATTGGGCGCTGAATTTCCTATACGTGACCTGGGCACTATCGATTATTTCCTCGGCATTCAGGTCAAAAGAGTCAAAGATGGGTTACATTTATCTCAAACCCGGTATCTTCTAAATCTTCTCCAAAATTGCAACATAGGGGAAATAAAAGCAGTCTCCACTCCGATGCTCGAAAACATCGAACTTCACTCAGACGGACCGATCATTGATGACCCGAGTGAATTTCGACGAATCATAGGATCACTACAGTACATCACCCTAACAAGGCCGGATGTCCAAGTCGCAGTGAATCGGCTCGCTCAATTTATGGCCGAACCAAAAATGGTTCATTGGATAGCAATAAAACACGGCATTGCACTATGGAAAGTAAACAACTTTGGAATCACGACATACTGTAACGCCGATTGGGGAGGTGACACAACCGATCGCAAAAGCCGTACGGGTTTTCTAGTATACGTCTGAGGAACATTAGTGTCGTGGGCATCCTGAAAACAAAGCACGCTAGCTCGATTGAGCACGGAGGCCGAATATCGTGCAATAGAGACCACGACCCAAGAAATAGAAGCAGTTCGCTCGGCACTGATTGAATTGAGAGTAGAAGTACCACGGCCTATGACAATTCTATCAGACAACCTCGGAGGTACCTTCATCACGAAAAATCCAATTGGACATATAAAGCTCAAACATGTAGCACTGGACCTCCATTTCGTTCGTGAAAAAGTAGAAAATGGGTACATCATCGTAAGGCATGTACCCGGACGTGAACAATGGGCAGATATTTTGACTAAAGCACTACCGCCGAGAAGCTTCTCCATACTACAAGAAAAGCTCGTCGGCGAAGCTCCGGTGGGGCTCCAGGAAGGGGGTATATTAAAGAATACACAATAACAGAGTTAGTTAAATAGGTTGTTAGAGATTTAGAGTTATAAATATGTAATCAAACTATTCATACATTTAATACAACTTGGTTATCGTTTACACCATCTTATAATTAGCTTTGATGTTTGTCTATCTCCATACTATTTACCATGTTTGTAAAACTTCAATCTTTTATTTTTGATATCTCTAAAAATATCAAATATCTGCTTCTTAATGATATACCTAAACTCGAAATTTTAATAATTATTGTGATTAGTTGAGTTAATTAATTAACGACCAGAATTTGGATGAGCGCATATGTTGACATTAATTTACAAATATATATCCTTATCCAAAGTAATTATTACTTATAAACACGAAATCTGTTCCCACTTCTGAATGATATACCTAAACTCGAATCTGTTCCCTCAGAAATTTTAATAGTTATTTTGACCAGTTGAGTTAATTAATTAACGATCAGAATTTGGATGAGCACATATGTTGACATTAATTTACAAATATATGTCCTTATCAAAAGTAATTATTACCTATAAACTCGAAATCTATTCCCACTTCTGAATGATATACCTAAACTCGAAATCTGTTCTCACAGAAATTTTAATAGTTGTTTTGAACAGTTGAGTTAATTAATTAACGACCAGAATTTGGATGAACACATATGTTGACATTAATTTACAAATATATGTCCTTATCCAAAGTAATTAATTAAGTAATTATTACCCATAGGCTGATAGGCAGTGGAGAAGCCACGCATAGTTTAATTGACAATTAGTAGCTTTTTCAATTAATTTAGAAAAATATTTTCTTTAATTATGAGCTAAAAAATTATTCATTTGATCATAATTAGGGGTATAAATGGGTATGGGACTGAGGCTAATTTTAGCCCCATTAAACATTTTGGACCCGAAGGTCTGGGTTCGGATCCAGATTAGCCATACCCGGACTCGGAAATTATGACTTATTAACTTATATGATTTAATATTTTATTAATTTAATTGCAGGTATGGATTTATCTACAATTTTAATGAAAGTGGTGAAACTCAAATTAATAAACTGACTGAAGATGAAGTAATTGATGAAGATTATGAGGAAGAAGAGAATGAGAACATAATTAATTTAGTTTGAATTAGAAATGAGTATGGGTCGGTTTTGGCTTAGGTTTGCCATGACCCGAACCTGAGTTTTGAAATTAGGTTCGGGAAAAACCTAAGAACATCTAAAATTATAGAACTCGAACCCGATTTGGATGTCGGGTTTGATCAGGTTCGGGTTTAATAATTTTTTTTAAAAAATTTGTATAAAAAACCCTGTTATTTAAATAATATGAAAATTTTGATTAATTTTTTAAAAATCTTAAATAAGATAAAATATCAAATAATTATTAGTCAAAGACTCAAATGTGAAGATGGATGACGGTGAGGATAGGAAAAATGAAAATAAAATTAAAGTTCAGATTTTAAAAGAAGAGAGTAAATTTATTAAATGTGTATATTAAATTTTTATATAAAGTAAAATTTTATTTATATTAATTATTTATATTTTAAGATTTTATTTATAAATTTATTCGGGTTTCGGGTGGGGTTTGGTTCGGATTTGTGTCTTTCATATCGGATTTTATTGCCCAAAATTTCCACCCGAACTCGGACCCACGCCCACCCCTAGTTAAAATGCAATTTTATAAGTATTATTGTAGGCCTAATTGACTCATGACACTATTTACACTATTACATAATATTTTGAACTTAATTTTTATGTTTTACTTTTTTAGACTTTTATTAAATTTTTTAGACAAAAGTCACTATTTGAACCCAGACTTGGCTCAAACCCGTATTTTTTTAAGAGACTGAGTTCATATATTTTCCTTCTGGATTCGGATCCGACCCACATCCGGACTAACTTCATGGGCCTAGGTCTAAACCAACCAGTCTAGACTCGTTCATTTACACCCCTGATCATAATTATTAATTTTTTACTTCAATAATATCAAATAAACCCAATAATATTAAATTAATCTTTTTAATATTTCTGATATGAATGTTTTAATTAAATAATCAAATTGTCAATGTTAAAATATTGTTAATAAGCTTAAATAATTGATAATTTAGTTTTAACTTCTAATATCTGAATAAATTAATTATTCCTCCAACCCTTCAATGAAAACCTTGCGCCACTATTATTGACTTTAAGATTATAACCATATTCTCTATCATCTAAATATATATTAAGTGGATGAAAATAGGTCAACCATCTATATCAATTTTGTAATTAACTACACAAATGCAACCCACACCCGCACACCCGCACACACGCACACACACGCGCGCACACGCACACACGCGCGCACACACGCACACACGGACACTTGTGCACACACACATATGATTTGGATATAAGTCGGGAAAAATGAATTTCTGAGAGGAATTTTGTAAAGAAGTCAGTTAGGTTATCTATATGCGACATTCTCCAGAGAAATCACACTAGCTAGTAGCTATTGCCTGCTAGGGCATAAAATGTACATCAATGTTGATGTACTTTGTCTACTTACGAACGATTGATTTGTGGGCGATCAGTATTGCGAAGATGGAAATTAGGAGTTGTTTAAGTTGATGCTTAATTGATCGGTTAGCTAGGGCGGTAGCATTTCGAGAAAAATTGTAAATCTTTAAGAAGTGTGACCAACCAGAAAATTTCAATTTATATGTTATTAATTGTTGTAGAATTAAAATTCTCGATCACGATCCAACAATTGTCTCTAGTGGTACGATAGGATTCATGTCATATTACACATTCTTCAATATGGCTTCAATCCCCTCCTCCTCCTCCTCCTCCTCCTCCTCCTCTATCTTCATCTTTTATATAGTATTCATGATTGTCTTCTCCACCGGCTTCGCGCAGGACCAAGGAGAAGTTATTGATGAGTGTAAAAGAGAGGAAGGAACTTGCTACAATAAATCCAAGGCTCTAGATTTAAAGATCATTGCTATCTTCTCGATCTTAGTCACCAGTATCATTGGTGTGGTGCTCCCACTTTTCTCACGCTATATTCCTGCACTTCGTCCGGATCGTAAATTCTTTGTTCTTATCAAGGCCTTTGCTTCTGGTGTCATCCTTGCCACTGGCTACATGCACCTCCTTCCAGACTCCTTTGATAGTCTCAATTCGCTTTGCTTGCCGGAGAATCCTTGGAGAAAGTTTCCTTTCACAGCCTTCATCGCGATGATTGCAGCTGTGTTCACTCTTATGGTTGATTCCTACATGTTGACTTTCTTCAATAGAAAAAAAGGTCGATGCCAACAATCATCACACGTATCTCCAGACGGCGACGAAGACGAGGTATCTCCCATTCCACACCATCATATTCATTCCCACAATCTTCAACATGTCCCAAAACCCTCCAAGGATGAAGAAAAGGAAATTCCTCGGCTCTCAAAAGATGGAGGAAAGGAATTTCCAAAATTTCAGACGACGAATTTGACAAAGGAATATCGTTAAGACGCAATAGGATTATCGCTCAAGTAAGTAATTTAATTAACATGTTTTTTCTTAACTCAAATTAGTGTTCATATTTACTTAAAACTAATTATTATACATGTAGGTGTTGGAAATGGGCATTGTGGTTCACTCAGTGGTGATAGGGTTATCTGTAGGTGCCTCTCAAAATCCATGCACAATCAAACCCCTAATCGCCGCCCTTTGCTTTCATCAAATGTTTGAAGGAATGGGTCTTGGAGGGTGCATCCTTGTTGCAGAATACAATATAAGGATAAAAGCAACTATGGTATTTTTCTTTTCAATCACAACACCTTTTGGTATCGCCCTTGGGATCGCTCTCTCCGAAGTATACGAAGACAACAGTCCCACCGCACTCATTGTCATCGGAGTACTAAACGCAGCATCTACTGGCCTTCTCAACTACATGGCTTTGGTTGACCTTTTAGCAGCAGACTTTATGGGACCTAGATTACAGGCAGATGCAAAACTTCAATCTTGGGCTTATGTTCTAGTGCTTCTAGGTGCTGGTGGAATGTCAATCATTTCATTGTGGGCTTAAGAAGAAGGAATATGTAGTTGATATAATGTTTTTTTGAAGAAGCTAAGAAATCATTAGCTTTGATATTTGTCTATCTCCATACTATTTGCCATGTTTGCAAAACATCAATCTTCTTCTTTTTTGATATTTCTAGAAATATCTACTTCTTAATGATGTACCTAAACTTGAAATTTTAATAATTATTGTGATTAGTTGAGTTAAGGATCAGAATTTGGATGAGCACATATGTTGACATTAATTTACAAATATATGTCCTTATCCAAAGTAATTATTATCTATAGACTGACAGTGATAGACAGTGGAGAAGCCACATAGTTTGACAATGAGTAGCTTCAATTAATTTTCAAAATATTTTCTCTAATTATGAACTAAAAAATAATTTATTTGATCATAATTAGGGGTATAAATGGGTCTGGGTTGAGGCTAATTTTAGCTCCATTAAACATTTTGGACCGGAGGTCTGAGTCCTGATCCAAATTTGCCAGACCCGGCTAAACTCTGACCTGAAAATTAGATTTAATATTTTATTAATTTAATTGCAGGTACGGATTTATCTACAATTTTAATAGAATTGGTGAAACTCAAATCAATAAACTCACTGAAGATAAAGTAATTGATGAAGATTATGAAGAAGAAGAGAATGAGAACATAATTAATTTAGTTTGAATTAGAAATGAGCATAGGTCAGGTTTGGCTTGGGTTTGCACTGACCTGAATCCGACCCGAAAAAAATTTATTCGAGTTTCGGGTGAGTCGGGTTTTGTTCGGGTCTTATCCGAACCTGACCCGAAAAAAATCGGGTGAAAAAAACTCGAATTTGGGTCCTTCGTATCGAGTTCTATTCTCGAAAATATCCACCCGAATCCCGACCCACACCCACTCCTAGTTGAATGTAAATTTTTTAAATATTATTGTAGGACTAATTGATTCGTGATTGTATTAGATATTTAAAGACTTTCATATTTTTTTAGGCAAAAGTCACTATTTGAACCTGGATTTGACTCATTCGTATTTTTTTATAGGACTGAGGCCATATATTTTCCTTCTGGATTCGGACCAGGCTTAGATATTTTCCTTCATGGGTCTAGATCAATAATAACAAAAAAACCCAATAATATTAAATTAATCTTTAATATTTCTGATATGAATGTTTTAATTAAATAATCAAATTGTCAATGTTAAAATATTGTTAATAAGCTTAAATAATTGATAATTTAGTTTTAACTTCTAATATCTGAATAAATTAATTATTCCTTCAACCCCACATTGAAAACCTTGCGCCACTATTATTGACTTTAAGATTGTTGGTGTGTGGGCTCGCCGTCCAACCTAGTACAAGTGTTCCCTCAAGAATTATCAACCCCCTCTCCTGTTGGACCAGGGAAGGTATTTATAGCCTTGGGCCTCATGGCTCGCCCGTCGGGCCCATTCGTTCGTCCGGGCCGTCAACGAGGCTGGTTCGGTCCATGGGCCACGGTCCACGGTCCATGGTACCAACAAAGATTATAACCCATATTCTCTATCATCTAAATATATATTAAGTGGATGAAAATAGGTCAACCATCTATATCAATTTTGTAATTAACTACACAAATGCAACCCACACCCGCACACACGCGCGCGCGCACATGTACACTTGTGCACACACACACACACGTATGATTTGGATATAAGTCGGGAAAAATGAATTTCTGAGAGGAATTTTGTGAAGAAGTCAGTTAGGTTATCGATATATGCGACATTCTCCAGAGAAATCACACTAGCTAGTAGCTATTGTCTGCTAGGGCATAAAATGTACATCAATGTTGATGTACTTTGTCTACTTACGAACGATTGATTTGTGGGCGATCAGTATTGCGAAGATGGAAATTACGAGTTGTTTGGGTTGATGCATGCTTAATTGATCGGTTAGCTAGGGCGGTAGCATTTCGAGAAAATATTGTAAATCTTTAAGAAGTGTGACCAACCAGAAAATTTCAATTTACATGTTATTAATTGTTGTAGAATCAAAATTCTAGATCACGATCCAACAATTGTCTCTATTGGTCTATATTTGATTTCTTTCAAAGATCTTGCAATGGGGTTTGACTTCTTTCCTTCTTAATTTATCTTGTATGAAATCAGTTATTTACCAAGATAAATTGCAAAGTAAATGAAGCCTTAATTGATCGCTCTTTGATTGTGGAAGGAGGTGAAAATCTTAATTTACAAGAAAGAATATCCTCAAATCTATTGTCTTTAAAGTATTTCAAAATCTTAATTCATGTTTTCATGTGTTTGATACAAAATTTATTTTGTTGTATTGAAGAAAAAAGAAGTATCCATGAATTAATCTCATATATTTTTTTTTCATTTAAGCCCCTGTGTAAAAAAGGAATGTGCAAATCTAGGAGGTAATCATTTTGATGATACCCCGGATAATGGATTCTATGTAAAAGATGCAACCTCCGGCAAAGAGGTTCCGATGAAGAAAAAGAAGCCGATAGGGGAAGAAGAATGAGTAGTTGTATTGTGTAAAACGTAATGAATGTTATTCTGAGTTACAGTTGATTTAAATACTAAGTTTCAATGTAACCAACTCCTTAACAATCTTAACAACCTAACTGGTTACGTCATGATGACGTCACTCTAATAACTGGTTACGGATATGTAACTCTAACATTCCCCCTCCTTAAATCGACGGAGTTACACCGACAAGGTGACGTTGAAGACGAAAAAATGCTGATGGAGTCAGTGCTTTGGTCAGTATGTCTGCCCACTGATTAGTACCTGGAATATGCTCTACAATAAGCTCACCTTTCTCAGTTCGTTCGCGGAGGAAGTGGAGGTTGAAGGCAACGTGTTTAAGTTTAATATGACCAATGGGATTACGTGCGATGAAAGAGGCACCAAGGTTATCCGTGTAGATTTTTAGAGGAGAAGGTACCTACACTCCCAGTTCTTTTTTCTAACATGCCCTTGATTGCTTCAAGTTCTTGAGTCGCGGCCGCGATTGCCCGATACTCTGCCTCGATTGTTGAACGAGCGAAGGTAGGTTGCTTTCGAGAGAGCCATGACACAAGTGTTCCTCTGACATTTTGTCGTAATTACATTATCTTCTTATTTTCGTGGAACCAAAGACCAAGTGGCGTTGTCATGTAATGCCTTGATTTCATTTTCCATGGCAACTTTCCAGTCCAGAATACCCAAGGCCGCTTTGGATGATCGTGGAACCATGATGTCTGATGCAGCGGCTAAGAGAGCGTATTTTAGGTTTGGTTTGATGATGCCATGGGATGCACGTGTAATTCGTCGTTCCTGATCAGGAGGATCGTCATAAATATCAGTCATATCGATTACTGAAGAGTCGTCAACTGGAAAACTTTGTGCCAATGAATCGAGTACTGCCGGAAGAATATCAGGATTCGTAGATTGGTTGTTGGGTATCGAAAGATGATCCGAATCTGTAACCCGAATAGAGTCGTTCCGTCGTACCTGTATCATTCTGAACTGGGCTAGTCAACTTGGGTTCCAATGTTAGAAATTCAGTTAAAAACCCTTTCCCAAATTCTTGAGTATCTTTGCATGGCGAGTCCTTGTGAAAAATTATATTTAAGAGAAATCCATTTCATCAAAAATAACATCACAAGATGAGAAGATACGGTGTGATGTTGGTTCAAGACATAAGTATGCATCATTTTCTTGTGAATATCCTACAAAAATACAAGCTTTGAATTTTGTATCAAGCTTATGTGCTCGATAGGGACATCCTCCTTCCCGAAAGAAGGCAAGGGTCGAAATCGTTAACAATCAACTAAGTCGACTAGTCAGACGTAGGGTAGCCACCGCCACCCGTCCACCCCAAAAGAGTTCCGTTCCTAATTAGGAACAGACCCCAACCCGACTCCTCGACCCTTCCTCAGGTATCTTACCATACCCAATTTGGGATCCGGCCCCACTATTAAGTAACATCCGTTGAGGGGTTATTTTGGGTACCCCTTCTATCCCATACAACAAATAACATGTCCTCCATAGTTGAGTTTCTAGATTTAAATATAGATCTATCATAGACAATACGTACATCCACACCTATACGCCGTGCTAGCTCTGGTGCCGGTAAATATCTGCCCTCATGCTTCCTCCGATTACGCTCACCCCAAATTGCCCATGTGGTTGACCCAAGTATAGTCCAACACATGCCCCATGCAGGTGATCGTCATGTCCTCGTGTCTGTCCAGTTCATATATGATTCGATCCCTACATCTGTCGGTGTCAAGAAATCCCCTATATGCCTACAGATCTGTCACCATACATCTCTGGAATAACTGCATCCGAAGTATATATGGTCGAAAATCTCCAGCTCTGTTGTGCACAACCAGCACTGTTTAGGTTGAGGGTACCCCCACCCAATCATCTTATCCTGCATCGTGATCCTCAAAAGGCTAGCCCTCCACATCGTCATAGCATACTTGTTAACGCCCAATGCCCATATCCCTGCTGCTTTGTCTTTCCTTGGTCTCCTCTCTTTGATCGTGTCCCACGCGTTTCGAAATGTGAAGCATGTGCCACTCCTTGTCCATATGCATATGTAATCCTCCCTACAAGTCACGCCCCTACTTATTTTCGGCCTTTTGTCCACAATCTCTAACCATGCTGAATGTTTGCAAATGCCCTTCCTCTGACATACCTCTCGCGCATTCATCTAACCCAAATAGAATCCTCTGCATTCCATATCCTCCACACTCTCTTCATTACTGATGCCGTAATTGTGTCTTCGAATCGTCTGAAACCAATTCCACCCTCAGCCTTTGGTAACGCCATTTGGTCCCAACTAACCTCCTTTTTCCCGTCCCATAAGAATCTGTATATCAGGCTCTGCAACGATCCCAACACCTCACTTGGTAACCTGCAGGTCAAACACCAAAACATAAGATTACCGGCTATACCCCAATGAAATAACTGCAGTCTCCCTGCATGTGACAGAAGGCGGGCCTTCCATCTTGCCACCATGGAAGTGTCCACCTCTACCAATCTACAAAAATCCCTCGGCCTGAAGATTGTTGGGCTTAGTTGGAGACCAAGGTATCTCGTGGGGAATTGTCCTATCGGCATTCCCAGTATCCCTGTCAGTTGCGAAATCTAAGGGGTCCCATGTGAAAAGAACACTTCGCTTTTCACCCTGTTCACTTTTAGTCCTGTACATGTAACAAACACATCAAATACATTCATCTCAGATAAAAGCGACTTCCTTTTGGCTTTACAGAAGACCATTAGGTCGTCAACATAAATGAGGTGTCACATAGATAGTGCTCCTTGGATCACGTATCTCTGAATTTCCTTCCTATCTATACTCTCCTCGATGGCTTCCGAGAAATTCTCCATGAGTAGAGTGAAGAGATAGGGGGATAGTGGATCCCCTTGTCTCAGCCCTCTACCACTACGGAAGACTCTCGTGGGGGCTCCATCAACTAAAACCGAAAAAGATGCCGACTTTACCATTCTCATTACTAGTTTAACCCACTCACCATTGAATCCAATGTCATTCAATGTACTCCTCAGCGCCCTCCAAGCCATTGTATCATAGGTCTTTGAAATGTCAACCTTGATGCATGTTCGGGCTGCCGAGGTGGCCTGTCCAAACCCAGTTATCATCTCAGTCGCTAAAGCATAATTATCCCCCCATCAGACGTCCTTTCAAAAAAGCAGTCTGGTTTGGGGCAATTATTCTCTGTACTACTGATAACAATCTTGTTGTGATGATTTTCGATAACACCTTGTAGGTGGTTTTTGTCAAAACTATCGTAGTTATCCAACGACGGCCTTGGGAGCTATGAGCCGATTCCGGGAGACAGAGCTCGTCGTCCGGCGAGAAATCAAGAGAAGAGGGGAGAAAGCTAGGTTTATTCGAACAACTTAACTTTTTAACCGTTATCACTGTTCACACGTAATTTGCTGTAATCACACAATTAGTTCTCATTCATTCATTCAATTAATTGATTTAATTACAACAGAGTATTTAACCTAATCTTTTACTAACTAACTTACTAACTAATACAAGATTTAGATAGATGGATCTTTTAACCGATTGATGACCCAAACACCCATTTACCCGATTACTTTAATTTAAGTGGGTAAAGTTGTAGTTTGGTCCTCATCTTCTTCTGTATTCTCTGATAGCCTTTAAGTGGCTAAAGTTGCAGTCCGGTCCTCACGCTCCTTTCTATTTCGCTATTAGTTTTAAGTGGTAAAAGTTGCAATCCGAACCTTACAGTTTCTTTCTTAGTTAAAACTATAAGTGCTTCTGTTTTACTTATTTGCAATTAGATCCAGTTCAGTAAGTACTCTGTTTATCAAGCTAATTACTTCTTTACTCCCCCCTCAAGCTCTGGAGTAGATGTTTATTACTCCAAGCTTGATAGAGGCTGAAGTGATTTCATGTTCCCCCATGGGTTTAGTGAACATATCTGATAATTGGTATTTGGTTCCAATTTGCTTTAGATTGAATACCCCTTGGGTGATTAGCTCTCTAATGAAATGGCAATCTATCTCTATGTGCTTTGTTCTCTCATGGAAAACAGGGTTATTAGCAAGATGGATTGCTGATTTGTTGTCACAATATATTGTTGTTTCACTTTTTGTTTTTATTTTCATTTCTTTAATTAGTTGGTGAATCCATATCAATTCACAAGCTGTTTGAGCTATTGCTCTATACTCAGCTTCACAAGATGACCTTGATATTGTAGCTTGCTTTTTGGACTTCCAAGATATTATGGAACTTCCAATTAGGATACAGAACCCAGTTACAGATTTTCTGCTGATTTGACAGCCAGCCCAGTCAGAATCACAATAGGCTTGAATGTTCAAATCTTCATTTGTTTTATATAGGATGCCCTGCCCTGGGGCTCCCTTTAAATATCTCAGTACTTTGAATAGTGCTTTTAAGTGAACTTCTCTTGGTTCACTCATGAATTGACTTAGGCAATGTACTGCATAGCTTAGGCCAGGTCTAGTGATATTGAGATATATTAGCTTTCCAACTAGTTTCCTATAGAAGGTTGGATCTTCAATTTGTTTGGATTCACTTTTGAGATCTATGTTTTTCTCAATGGGTATTTTGGACTCTTTTGCACTTGAAATGCCACTTTCCTCAAGTATTTCTATTGCATATTTTCTTTGTGTTAATAAGGTTCCTTCACTAGAGTAGGACACTTCTATTCCTAGAAAATAGTTTAGTTTTTCAAGATCCTTTAGTTTAAATTTATTTTCTAGCTGAATTTTGAGAAATGCTATTTCTAGCTCATTACTGCCTGTGATGATTATATCATCCACATAGACAATTAGATATATCAAGTTTTCATTTTTCTCTCTTATGAAGAGGGAGTAATCTGATTTGGTTTGTGAGAATCCAATCTCTAATAGAGTGTTTCTTAGTTTCTCAAACCAATTCCTAGAGGCCTGTTTGAGGCCATATAAGGATTTTTTGAGTTTACATACTCTCTTATCTCCTTCTTGGAGTAACCCTTGAGATGCTTTTAGAAATACTTCCTCATGGAGATCACCATGTAGAAAAGCATTGTTGACATCTATTTGGTATAGATTCCATCTTTTCTGTGTTGCAAGGGCAATCAACAACCTTACTGTTGTCATTTTTGCAACTGGTGCAAATGTTTCATAAAAATCAAATCCCTCCTTTTGAGAGAAGCCCTTGGCTACTAGCCTTGCTTTATATCTCTCAATTTCTCCATTTGGAGCCTACTGCTTTTCTTCCTTTAGGAAGTTCAGTTATGTCCCAAGTTTTATTTGAGATGAGAGCTTCCATCTCATTTTTCATTGCATCTATCCATTTTGGGTCTTTAGATGCCTCATTATATGTGTTTGGTTCTATGTTTTTATTAACTTGTTTGAGAAATTCTTTATGTTTGTTATTTATTCTGTGATATGAGACATAGTTGCTCATAGGATATTTTACTTTATTTTGTGGTTTATCATCCATATAAAATTCATCAAAATTTTTGGGTTTAGTTATTATCCTACCCAGTCTTGTTTTTATAATTTCATTTGTTATATTTTCTGATTTATTCTCAGACTTGCTTTGACAAGATTTTGGGTTTCTATTTTCATAATTATTTTCATGCTGATTTATACTTCTTTCTGTATAATCAGTTTGAGATGATTTTTCTTCAACCTGCTCCTTTATTTTATAATCAGTTGTAAAACTTTGTTCTGAGCTTTGTTCTTCAGTATGATGATTCTTATCTGTCTTTTCTGTTTGAGTATCAGTGAGGTATTGGTTTTGGTTATTTTGATTTTTATTCATATCAGATTGGGTATTCCCAAATTCCTCTGATATATATTCTTTTTCTGTTTCAGTTGAGGATTGGTCAGACTGGTTATTTCCAGTTATACCTGACTTGTCCAGAGCTGATTTGTATTTTTTATTCATAGTCCTGTTCTGAGTTTTTTTATGATCTATAATTTTCAGGCTGTTTTGTGTTTTGGGTTGTCCATTATCTAATTTTTCTGAAATTTCCAGGTTGTGTGTTACCTTGGAATCTAGTTCATTGAATGCTTTTTGCATTGGAAAGATATCTGTTGTTTTATTTTCATTGTTTCCGAATTTAGTTTGGTGGAATGGGAAGATATCTTCTCTGAACACCACATCTCTACTTATATAAAACTTTTCATTTTCTGAATCAAGTACTAAATGTCCTTTTGTATTTGGAGGATATCCTATGAATATTCTCTTAAAGGTTCTTGGAGAGAACTTGTGTTCTTTATGATGTGTAGTTGCATAACACAAACATCCAAAAGTCCTTAATAGGTTGTATTTTGGTTTTTGCTCATGTAGGACCTCAAAAGGAGTTTTATTTTCTAGAACTTTTGATGGAATCCTATTTAGTATATAGGTTGCAGCTAATATGCACTCTCCCCAACATTTTAAGGGAATATTGGCTTATATATGTAAAGATCTAGCTATGTTTAACAAGCACTTGTGTTTTCTTTCAACCCTTGCATTTTGTTGAGGGTTGTAAGGACAAGTGACTTGATGTATAATTCTATAGTTTTCAAGCATTTCTTTGAATTTATTTGATTTAAATTCACCACCATTATTACTCCTTATTGTTTTAATATTTTTATTGAAATTTTTTTTAACTTTAATTATGAATTTCTTAATGCATTCATAGGCAATGGCTTTGTCTTTAATTAAGTAAATCCAAGTTGATCTACTTAGATCTTCTACGATGGTTAGAAAGTATTTGAAGCCATCATAGGTGACAATTGTGAATTTGCCCCAAATATCTATATGTATCAAGTCAAACAGATTTTTACTCACTGTTGTACTTTTAGGGTATTTGAGTTTACTTTGTTTAGATAATGAACAAATATCACAATCTTTATTTGAAAAAAATGAGTTTTTATTATCACAATCATTCAAAACAAAATTCTTTACATTTTTAGAAAAACAATCTACTTGCTGATTTTTAACTAATATGGCAAGCTTTTCATTTGATACGTGCCCAAGCCTGTTATGCCAGACTTTAGAATCTATGGATGCATTTGCAAATCCAGAGGGAGTAGAGTTGTACAGATAAAGCCCATCTTGGCACCTACCCTTCCCAATCACTCTCTCTGACTTGCTTTCTTGAAATTGGCAATTTCCATTATCAAACAATATTTTCAGATTGTTGTCTAAGATCAGCTTGCTTACTGATATTAAATTCACCTTGAATTGTGGTATATATAAAGCATCCTCTAAAATTATATTTTTAGAGAGAGTTATCCTTCCTGTGAATTTTGTGCTACATATCTCACCACTTGGAATGGTGACAAAATGATCACCATTCTCAGTTGGTGGTTTATCAAAGTACTGAAGGTTCCCAGTCATGTGTTGGGAGGCCCCAGTATCTATGATCCATTCTGTTTTGAGATTTATCACATTATAAGAATGATTTATTTTAAATTTTAAAAAATTGAAAGCATAAACCATACCATTTGATTGGAAGAAATCCTTGAGCATGAGCAATTCTTCATTTGACATCCCTGGTATTATAGATGTTGAGGAAGAGGCTTGATTGGCTGAATCAGTTTTAGCCTTCTTGAATCTATTTCCTTTCTTAGTGTTTTCTTTGTTCTTGTCATTGGGAAAATTTATAATGTGGAAACATTCTTTCCTAGTGTGCCCATAGTGTTTACAGTTATCACAGTATTTAGAGGTATCCAATTTTTTTCCACTCTTACTGTAAAGTCCTTTTCCATCTTCTTTTTCATTAGATTTTTTTGGCAAATAGGGCAGAGGTTTCTGTTTTTGATTTATCATCCCTAAAATTTATTTTCTGATTTTCTTCTTGTATAATAAGATAGAAAACCTTGCTCATGCTTGGCAATTCATCATAAGAGAGTATTTGCCCTCTTATGGTTTTAAAATCCTCATTTAGTCCTAATAGGAACTGATGGATTTTATCCTTCTCCATTTTATCATTGTATTTGAGGGTACATATCTTGCAAAAATCTATCTCTTCTAGCTCTATCTTTTGATTCCAAAGAGCTTTAAATTTATCATAAAAATTGGTAACACTATCATTACCTTGATGCAAGTTATTCAATTCATACCTGATTTGGTTAACCTTAGGTGCATTGCCTTGGTTATACCTTTCTTGAAGATCCTTCCATGCTATGCAAGCCTCTTCAGTGTGCATTAACGTGGATGATATCTGAGGATCAACACTGTTTACTATCCATGATAATACCAGTCCATTCACCGTTTCCCATGCTTCAAATTCCCTCTCTGATCTATCCTCTGGCTTCTTTACTTTTCCATTCACGAATGCTATTTTCCTTCTGAAAATGAGTGATAACTTCATGGCATTGGCCCAACTTTGATAGTTTGATTCACCCTTTAATTTGTCAGCCACCATAAGAGCTCCTGGATGGTCACCTGAATTTAAGTAATAAATTGACTCTTTGTCATTTATGGCAGATACATAGGTATGCGACCTCTTGTGTTTGGAGCTGTGGGATGACTTATGGGTGTGAGACCTGTGCTGCTTGGATGAAGAATGATTCTTGCGAGGAGGGGACTTCATAATTAACGGAGGAGATGGGGAAGCAGATGGGCTTGATCCCGACTGGTCCTCCCTGTCTAGAGTGCCGATGGATTCTTTTCATACGGAAGCGTAGTCGATCTTGCCAGTAGATACCATGTCAAAACTATCGTAGTTATCCAACGACGGCCTTGGGAGCTATGAGCCGATTCCGGGAGACAGAGCTCGTCGTCCTGCGAGAAATCAAGAGAAGAGGGGAGAAAGCTAGGTTTATTCGAACAACCTAACTTTCTAACCGTTATCACTGTTCACACGTAATTTGCTGTAATCACACAATTAGTTCTCATTCATTCAATTAATTGATTTAATTACAACAGAGTATTTAACCTAATCTTTTACTAACTAACTAATACAAGATTTAGATAGATGGATCTTTTAACCGATTGATGACCCAAACACCCATTTACTCAATTACTTTAATTTAAGTGGGTAAAGTTGCAGTTTGGTCATCAACTTCTTCTGTATTCTCTGATAGTCTTTAAGTGGCTAAAGTTGCAGTCCGGTCCTCACGCTCCTTTCTATATCGCTATTAGTTTTAAGTGGTAAAAGTTGCAATCCGAACCTTACAGTTTTTTTCTTAGTTAAAACTGTAAGTGCTTCTGTTTTACTTATTTGCAATTAGATCCAGTTCAGTAAGTACTCTGTTTATCAAGCTAATTACTTCTTTAGTTTTGACACACGATATCGGTTTGAAATCCGTCAGATCTAATGCATTTGTCTTCTTTGGTATCAATGTCACAAAGGTGTGGTTGACCTCCAATAGAAGGTTTTCCTCCGCAAATATGAATTGAATGTCACGCATAAGATTTGGGGCTGACTTCCCATGATTCCTGAAAGAACTTAGCGTTGAAACCATCCGGCCCCGGACTTTTGTTTGGGTTCAAGTGGAATACCGTATCTTTTATCTCTTGGTACTCTGGTATTCTCATAAGATCCAGACTCTCTCCCGACGTGACCTGTCTCTTGAAAGCTCTCCTCGGCCTAATCATACCGTCCCCTCTGTCCCTGAATAGTTCGGAGAAATATGCCACACATTTCTCCTCCATATCTATCCTTGACACCATCATTTTTCCATCCCTTCCTATGAGTTTATAGAGCGAATTATGCGATTGTCTTTCTCTAGTCATAGCTGCAAAGAATTTCGTATTTTTATCACTCAGCTTTAACCATTGCACTCTACTCCGTTGTTTCATATTCTCCTCCTCCGTTTTAAACAGGCCTCTTAGTCTGTCCTGACATACCCGTATTCGTACCTGGATCACCTCATTTCGGGGGTCTAAACGAAGATCTCCTTCTTCCTTGGCTAGTTGGGCTTGAGTTTTATCTAGGTCTTTGTTCCCGTTAAGCTTTCGTGCCCAAGATTTTAGCCCTCTCTTCACCGCCTCTCCAACCGACCCATTCTTCATTTCCGACTGATCGATTCCCCATTTCCGTCAGACCCATTCCCCATTTTCGACAGACCCATTTGAAGTTTCAATTTCTGTTTTTGTTCTTGACTCTATTCTTAATAGTTGTTCTTGATTATTCTATTCTTGATTCAAGAGCATCATCCCTATTCCGTTCTTGATTCTATTCTATTCTATTCTTGATTCATTTTTTTTTTTTTCTTTTCCTGTCGACTAAATCTAAGCTGGGATGCTGGTCATGGAATAAATCTCTAAGGGATTTACCCACTAATTGAAATCGAGACGTTGCTGGTCATTATTTACCCACCAATTGAAATGAAGATAAATGAGGACATGATTTATGTGCTCTAGGTTATTATCGATATCAATTGCTTAATATCGATACTTCCTGTCTAGATAATAACTTATAATGTGCTCTAGGTAATAACTAATAATAATTACCCTATTAACCTTAATGAATGATTCTTTTTTTATTAAAGACTTGAATATCTGAATATGCAGTCTGTCTGAATATCTTTTATGTAGTATGGAAGGTGGTTGGTGCAAGTGAGTTGGAGATCTTCCAAATGGAATGTCGGTGTTCTAGTGATTCCACTGTCTAGTAGAATTTTTCTGTTGTATTCACAGTTTTGGATGTTGTTCTAAAAGTTCACAAAGCTTATTCCAATCAGATAGTAATGACTGTTAAAAGTTTAAAGCAAAGTATCAATTAATTGTAAATTTGTAATCAAAAAATTATAACGTATCTCAAGGAAGATTAAGGTATAAAGTCTGAACTTGCATATACCTTGCAAATTTTGAATTCGGGGTTACTTGGGCTGCCCATCAAGAATTTTTACAAATGCCCTGATATGTTTATAATTTACAAATAGGAATTTTTAGTCCTATCAATGCCTTGACCCAGCCATCTTACCCTTCAATATGAGGTTGAAGATTCATCATTAATAGGAAGGAAACCTTCCAGGAATTGCTGGAATCAGTTTCATATGGGGATTAGGAATACTTCCTATTTTCGATCCCTAAAATTTATAAACTCTTAGTTTCTATCGACTATCATATGATTCACATCGTGTTTAATTTTATAGTTTTATAGTGTTATATTATGCTAGATTTTATATTATTTAGAAATGTTTAGTTAGTTATTTTTGTATAAGTTTTTTGAATACTTATTTTAATACCTTTTTCATTTAAATATTGATTTTTAAGAGGTTTCTTTTTATTTGTATGTTAAGAGATAGACTGAAATGACTGATCAAATAGAAGGGCTTGATAAATCATGGTTGTTTGAAAGTTCAACCTCGATGAAATTTCAAAGTGGATTGAAAAGTTTTTTAGATTTTGCTGAAATCTATTCAAACCATAAGATGGAGCCTGGATTAAAACTACCATGCCCTTGTTCAAAGTATCACAATGGCAAATATTATAATCGTAAGACCATTAGTGAGCATGTCATACTCTTTAGTTTTGACAATGCATATAGGTATAAGACATGGTATATGCATGGAGAATTAATTTCAGGTTCGAGAGCACATAAAAAAGCATTGAAACGCAAGAGACGTGAAATAGCAGTTTCTACTGCACCTCCTATGATAGTAGAAAATGAGACGATCCTTTTAGTAAATGAAGCAATGGTTGATCCAACTAATTATCCAGTCGCTAATCTGATTGATGAAGGAATGACTAATATTGTCATAGACGATCTAATTATTTCTCCAATCAATCATCCGGATAATTTGAACAATGATCCCACAAATACTCCGATCGATGGTCTGATCAATGATCCAATAATGGCTTCTATCAATGATCTTGCAAACACTCTGATCAATGATCCGATAGCTACTCCGATCATTGATCCAATAGATTCTCCGATCAATGATCCGATAGCTACTCCGATCAATGATCCGATAGATACTCCGATCAATGATCCGATAAATACTCTGATTGATGATCCGATAGATACTCCGATCAATGATCCGATAAATACTCTGATTGATGATCCAAAATTCAACCGCCGGTTAAGAGATGCTAATGAACAATTATATCCTGGTTGTACGAAATACACCAAATTATCTGCTATTCTCCATTTATACCATCTAAAATGCTTGAATGGGGTTTCTAACAAATTATTTGAGATGTTGTTGGAATTCTTACGAGATGTTATTCCTTCGGGTGATACTTCAATTCCTAAAACAATCCAATAGACCTGATCGTAATTGTAATGGGTATATTGGTAAAGCTACACACATTAATCTTGAGGATAAGATATTTGAACAAGCACATCGATATGTGTTATTCAATACAGATGAAATAACGAGTTTTAGAGAACTTCATGTGGATGTCATTCGTCGCAGTTATCTGGGAATGAATCCCAAACATATAGAAAGAAAGCATCATGAAAAATTTCCAAGATGGTTCAAAGATCATATAGATACATGTCCTAAAGTAAAATTTAGCATTTGGTGACTTTCACGTGGTCCAAATATAGATATGAAAAAATTCAAAGGATATAGAATGAATGGTATTAAGTTTCTTTCTACGTCGAGTTCGGTGAAACTAAAGACTCAAAATGATGGGATTTTAGTGTCGGCCGAGACATCATGTTATTTAAGTGTTAGAGATGTAAACCCAATAGTGAATAAACAAAACTATTATGGAAGATTAAATTATGTTATTGAACTACAATATGGACCAAATCATGTAGAAACACTCTTTCATTGCAATTGGTTTGATGGCCAATCTACAAATGGGATACAAGTTGATACGTTTGGTATTATATCTATAAACACTAAACGATTAAAGCACCAAGACGAACCATTTATCTTGGCAGCACAAGCACAACAATGTTTCTATGTGGATGATCCTAAAAAATTAGATTGGAGTGTTGTATTGAAAAGGCCACCTAGAGATTTGTAGTGCCTAATTATGGATTTCTTATATATTATTTGTGAGTAATTTTTTATTTTATTTATTTTTCTGTTTTTATTGATTTTAAGTGCTGAATATTTTGTTGTGTTCACAGATTATAAATGACACCCAAAAAAGCATTGGTTAGTAAAAAACGACGACTTACACAAAGTTCTGTCGACCATGAAGAACCTTCTTCAAGTACTTATGTTCCGACTGCAACTTCGACTCCAAGTACTTCAACTCCTCAAATTCCAACTTTTCAAAATTACTTCACGATTAGACAGTCACTTTTAAAAACTTTTGATTCGATGGACAAAGAACTTGAATTCATCTATTGATTGTTACTGCAGTGGAACTACTGCTGTTACTTTGGTTAAACAGGTAGGTGGTTTTTTTTGTAATAAGAACGAAATTCAAAATGGATATGGATTCATAACCTAATGTTTCTTCTTCCTACTTTTATAATTCGGAAATGTTTCAGGTGAGATATCAAAAATGAGACATCTCGTGAGATATTAATTTAGGTCATTCATTTATTTTAAATAAAATAGATCATGTTTTAATATCGTATCTCAAATTATTTTAAATGAACAATCTAAATTAATCTCACAAGATATCGGATTTTTGATATCTTACCTGAAGCTCATCCTTTATAATTAATATAAATGATGTTTAATAGAAAGTGGGGAATTTGCAATTTTGCAGGGACAAGAACTTGTGATTGGGAATGTTGGAGATTCAAGAGCTGTGTTAGGATATAGAGACAAAGATAACTCTTTGATTGCCATTCAGTTGACAGTGGATTTAAAGCCAGTTGATGGGGTAATAGCACTTTGCTAAATCTCTTCTACAATTACACCACCAACAAATTAGTACACAAATTAGTCACGGTCGACCACAGATAAGGAAAAGTTACTGCTGCAAACAAAAAATGTTCCAGATTGAAAAAAACCCTGAAAACTCATCTCTGCTGCTCTCTCACTTTTGGTTCATCTATATATGTATATGTGTGAACATGCTGAATGCTTGGTGAATTCTAAGTCAGATTTATGGGTGAAAATAGCAGTGATGTCCTAACTTTGACAGATGAGAATAATTTTTTTTGATGAAAATAATAATAACTGCACCGTACCCTGGGGCCTGAACTGCAGTAATAATCTTTCTTTTGGTTCAATTCTATTGCACTGGAATGGTATGGAACCATTAATTGTCTCATGCATTAGAAGAAAGAGAGAAAGAACAAGTCCTTTGGTTGGAAAAGTGAAAAATAGCACAAGGAAAAGGAAAAGGAAAAGGAAAAGGGGTAATTATAAGGAGTGAGATGCAAAGGAGATTCGAAAAAACATACATCTAGCTAGTGATTCAATTCCTTTGATCACCTATTTCAATGGATTTCATTGCATTGCATTAATTAATGCCAACTAGCTAGCTAGCTAGCTAGCAGTTGCCAGTGCCAAAGAAATTCGATCAGCAAGATGATCGATCAGAAGATTCACATATGTGTGTATGGGAATTGATAGAGAAGGAAGGAATCATGATTTAGTTTGAAATTTCATGGATGAAATGATGGATCTAAATTTAAACCAGAACGTACTGAGATTAAATTTATTAATTGATTAAAATACCTTGAGAAGAGAGTACCACAATCACACTTGTACTCTCGAGTCGTCACAGACTAAGCAGTAAGCACTAGTCTGTCATATAAACAGATTGATGCATTCATGTGACAAAACAGATCATTACTATTTTTCAGAATGCATGGAAATGCTTCAAACTTGAAAGGTCATTATAACTAAGTTCTAACTTTGTGTTTCATTTACATGAAATAGCAAACATAAACTACAGGGAAAATAACTATGGCCATTAAAGAAATGCATGATGCCTGAAAAGTTATTGTGCTCCTTGCCACAAGACTAGGAGTGATTTTGCTCCTTGTCACAGAAAGTGCACATTTGGGAATTTCCCGAACTAGTTGTACTACATCCGGAAACTAGTAAACTTAGCCATAATGATCACAAGACTTCAACTTAGTTAATTTCAACTATTAAACTTCAACCATTAAACTTCAACTTACCTGGAAGTGATCGATCGTCGGAAGAATGGAGATGGTCGGAAGCCCAGAGCAACTAATTAACAACAGACTAGCCGCTGGTCGTCGCTCGCCGGTCGGAAGCCGCTGGTTGTCTCTAGGTTGCTCGGGAGAAATCGAATTAAGAATCGCCGGAGATGGGAGTGGGTGAAAAACAAGATCGCCGGAGGGAAATCGATTTGGGTTTTGGGGCTTTTGGGGGGAAATCGATTTTGGGGGGGGGAAATAACATTAGTTTTGGGAAATTTATATTTTTGGGAAATAATATATAATTAAATTTAACTAAATTTATACTTTTGGAAAATAACTATAAAATAAAATTTAAAATCTTTTGGGAAATAACTTTAAAATGATATTACAATTTAACTTAGTTTAAAATTTAAAAGTTAATATTACAATTTATTAAAATCACTAGTTGTAATTAATTTTTAATAATTTTTTAAAAAATCACTAGTTGTTAATTTTTTATTTTTTAGGATTTATAATTTAAAATAACTTTAATTTATAACTTCTTCTATTTTTTTAATGTAAAATAAACTTATTTTATAAGTTTTAAAATATTTAATTTATTAAATTGATTTTTACTTTTTAGAATTTATAATTTAAAATAACTTTTATAATTGAAATTTTAACCTTATAAATTAAAATACCTTCTTTAATTTAAATTTATTTTTTAACTTTAAAATTTAAAATATCTAAAATAACTTCAATTTATAATTTTTATAATTTAAATTTTTATAATTATCTAATTATAATCTAACTTTAAATTTTTTATAATTTATAATATCTAAAAAAACTATAATCTAACTTCTTCTAACCCTAACTTCTAACTTCTAACTCTTACTTTTAACCCTAACTTCTAACCCTAACACTATCTAAATATGTATATATACTTATTTTTACTAATTTTTGTTTATTTTTATTAATTTCTATTAACCCTAACACTAACCTTAACACTAACCATAATTATTTACATTTACTCTAACCCTAACCCTAACCCTAACCTTACCCTAACCCTAATTATGAAAATTATTAAATAATTGTTATTTGTAACGAAATATCCGTTAAAAATAGTTAAAAAATCCGTTACAATATATAAGTCCTAGTATTTGTAACGGAAATAGCAAAGTTAACGGAAATTCCGTTACAAATTCCGTTAACTTTGATAATAAGTATTTGTAACGGAAATTCCGTTAACTTTGCTTCGTCCAAACTGCCTACTTTTTTTTGTAGTGAGATCTCGATTATGATTTATGTTATAACTATTTATTCTTGAAAAATAATTATTGACTCGAAATCCTTAAAAAGTAAATTATATTTGTATTTCCATTTATCCGATACTTTTCACCAGGTAAATAAGGTGACCTTATTTCAACCGACGTTGCTCGAATTTCTAAAAAGTAGACGTTTTCGGAACCTCGATCATAAATAATCAAAGATAGTTGGTTTCATTACCATAAATAATTGTTTAATACTAACAAATGCGAATTTTCAATGACAGTTTTTCAATAGTAATGTATCTTCCAAACCTTCAATTACGGATTGCAACCTTCCAGATTCAGATCTGGAACACTCCCTACTGATCTAAGGTGGCTCTCAGATTTATTCTTTCATGAAATTATGGCTTACTGATTTCTAGATCAGATCTGAAAATCTACTCGATCAGAAAAAAGGATTTAGGATGAAGAATAAGCAAGATTTATAGTGGTTTCACCCAAGTATGGTGTACGCCCACTTTGATGATTTTTATTGACGGTAGCTATTCCTATTACAAGATATAATGATACATTAGGTTTTCAGCTTTATATTAATAGTCTATAGTGTCGAAATTAACTTGGGCCTAATCCAAGTTAATTACTCATAATTGGCCCAATAAGGGAACTAGTCATACAGTATTCCGAACTCGGCCACAACACACCAACAACTAGAGGTTCGGGTAGCCCAAGATGAACTGAGATACCTATTTCGGGTTTCGGGAGGTCCCAAGTGAACTCCTGGGAAGATCGACTTTTCCAGAGGTCGACTTTTCTAGAAGTCGACTTCTTCAGAAGTCGAGCTCTGGAAAAGTCAGACCTTGAGAAATTCGATCCCAGAAAGTCGACCTGGGGCCAGATCTGGTCAGTTAGGCAGTTACAACCCAAATGACCAGATTACCCCTATAAAAGTAGACGTTTTCGGAATTCTTAAAGTAGACGTTTTTGGAACCTCGATAATAAATAATCAAAGCTAGTTTGTTTCATTACGATAAATAATTGTTTAATACTAACAAATGCGAATTTTCAATGACAGTTTTTCAATGGTAATGTATCTTCCTAACGTTCAGACATCGGTAAGTTATGTTATTGCAATTACGGATTGCAATCTTTCAGATTCAGATCTGGAACACTCCCTACTGATCTAAGGTGACTCTCAGATTTATTCTTTCACGAAATTATGGCTTACTTATTTTCAGATCAAATCTGAAAATCTATTCGATCAGAAAAAAAGGATTTAGGAAGAAGAATAAGCAAGATTTATAGTGGTTTCACCCAAGAATGGTGTACGCCCACTTTGATGATTTTTATTGACGGTAGCTATTCCTATTACAAGATGTAATGATACATTAGGTTTTCAACTTTATATTAATAGTCTATAGTGTCGAAATTAACTTGGGCCTAATCCAAGTTAATGACTCATCATTGGCCCAATAAGGGTACTAATTAAATAGTCTCTTAACACTTATATCTCCCATTAATTTGTATAAACCTCAACAAGTTATGTATTGGTACTTTTTTTTTTTGAAATAATTAAATTTCATTAAAAAAAAAGGCCAATGCCCAGTTTACATAGAGTATACAAATAGAAACATAAATAAAAAGAAATGAACAAAAAGCTCATTGACTCTCTCCCATTATCTATGTTAGTCTAGTTATACAATAGCTAGATACGCTACCTCAAGAGGTTGGTCTCCCATACTTTCATCATAGATGTCTCCAAAGGGTGACAACAACATACTCTTCTTGTAATACTCTGAATCAAAGGAAAGACGGATGTCTTTAATGACCGCCTTAAGGACTACCTTAGGAGGCCTACTAACGTGTTGTCTATATCTTTTATTTCTTTCCATCCATATATTTCACGACAAGCACCCAATAGCATTCCATAGTAGCCCCCAAAGGGGAGAGTGGTGCGTAATTTTTTGCGCAGCCTCTGTCAGACCCCCAATCTAATATCTGAACTGGATTGGGTGGAAATTAAACTGAAATATTCATTATTTTTCAGAAGGCGAGATTTAGGTGCTCAATCAACAGAATTAATTAAGAGAGATCGGGAATAAGAACAGTTGAAGAAAAGATGATTCCTAGTTTCATCTTCCAGATTGCATAACAAGTAAACAGGAGGTACTTGTACTTTTCAACTTCTTAACTTTTTGAACGGAATATTAATTAATATGGTCCTATTTGTTAATACGGAATGCCCTATTCTAGAGATTAGCGGAAAAAATGAAATATAAGCCGTGGCACCTACAAAGCCAATGATGAACTATAAACAATCGATCCTAGATTTTGATGTTCTTATGTTGATTGTATACTGATGTAGTGAATATCCTGGAAATCGGGTTGAAACAGGAAGAAGAGAAGAAACAAGTTTCTTTAATAGAGGAAAAAGGGAAGATTACTTGGAATCCACCAATATTTAGATCTAGATCTAGAAGGCAAGAACAGTGAATGATAAAAAAGGAAACAGTAAAAACATAGAAAGAGGAAATCGAGAGGTAATTACTTGATTGACACAATATTCGATAATGATCTTCCTTCCTTGGGCCCATTATATTTATAGTTTTATACTCACATCAATGGTAATGGGCAGCCCATTTGATGTGAGTTAAAATTCCTAAAGAGCCCACTCAAGAATTAGATGCAGGGTTAATAGTATTCTATACTGCATCATGCACCCTTTCTACAGGTTCAATTATCCTCAATTGATCTTCAATCACTGCCTCAGGGAAATACTTTCTGATATCACAGACATTGAATGGTCCATTGTTTCTTCCTTTCAGTTTTGAATATGTTCTAGAAGGTACTCTTTCCTTGCTTATATGAACCATGTCTAATTCACCTACGAACAATTCCTGTTTTCTTCTCTTTTTATTTGTTGAGGCTTTATATTTGAGGTTTGACTGATTTAATGCCTCTTCTACCATTCTATATATTTCCTGTGCCCTGCCTATCATATTTTCCACTACTGGTTGGTTCGAAGGTATGTCAGATATATCCATTGCTTGCTTAGGTTAGATGCCATAAGCTTCTACAAATGGACTGAAGCCAGTTGATCTGTTAACCATATAGTTGAATGCAAATTCAGCTTGTGGTTCTATTGAATCCCACTATTTTTTATTTGTTCTCACTGGTGTTCTCAGTAGGTTTCCTACATATTTGTTTATTACTTTGGTCTATCCATCAGACTGAGAATGGCAAGTTGTGCTAAAATTGAGCTTAGTGTCAAACATTTCCCATAGAGTTTTCCAGAAATATGATAAAAACTTGGTGTCTCTGTCGTGGCTCTTGATATTTTCTTTATCATCCCTATGGAGGTTGTAAAAATCACCCTTTGTGAATGAGCAACTTGAGAAACCACCAGATTGCATTGCCACGTATGAGTGTTGTTGGCTTGGAGGAATGTTTGTTGTATCTAAATCATGTATTAAATTCCTTGTATATAGTTCTATTCTTCTTTTCACTCTAAGAAATCTTTTCATAGATGGTGTCGTAAAATCGTGATTGTGCTTGTTATCGAAGTTCCAAACAGTCTATTTCTCTTCTATCTTCCTTAAGCATAATAATGTTCTGCAACGAGTCATTGGATTTCTTATCCGCCATGGTTTTTTGGTCTTGTTTAGTTGATTGATTACGACTAGGACTTTGGTGTTCGAAGAACCTTCCTTGCAGCAAACATGAGTCCTTTTTGTTAGTCCGTTCTTACTTCTTATGTTAGAGTATGGAGACGTTTTCTAAAGGGCATTAATTATAATTAGAATTAATGTAGGCCTTTTATGAGCCATTAAAATTAAATAGGTTTAATTCTGTTAAATGGACTTTAAGCCTTGTAATGGGTATTAGAGTTGCAAACACAAAACGACAATCTTAATCTCCCATATAAGTATCTTGTAATTATTTCTACTCGTTGTGAGAGAAAAAGAAGAAGAACGGAGTCATCCTCGTGGACGTAGGCACATTGCCGAACCACGTAAATTCTGTGTGTTTTTGCTCGGTTTTCTCAGTTCGATTTTGGCATAGATCTATCATCTTACAGTAGAGATTTTGCAAACAGAAAACCCGATCTTCCCTGCAAATGAGTACGTAGTAGTGGTCTTCTACTTGTTCAATTGTTTCAAATGTCATTCTTTTATACAGTTCATCAACCGTTGCTAGTAAGCTGTATTTCAAATAGATAGCTTCATTAATATTGCAATTCAATATAACCATGATGTACCAAAACAAAAGAATAGTTTAATATTACCTTGATGAATCATTCTCTTGATTATTACCTTCAATATTGTTAGAATTCAAATTATCCATTGTTTCTATTTCCTCAGATGTAATGAAAGAGGTTTAGAAACTGGAATTGTCAAATTTGAACAATAACAAATCTGAGATTTACACTAAAATTAAAGTATCATACCATGATTTAGACATTCAAGATGTCCTTCAAATTCAGTATTGGACTCTGATTCAAAACCCTGGAATTTACAGAAATTACAAACATAAATAAATAATAAATAAGTAATTGGAGAATTAGAAAATAGGACAATTTTAAAATTCAGTAATATGAGGAGATAAATGTTTTTATACATGTAACGCTCAACAAACAATAAATGTGGTTCATCATCATGTGTTATGATACATATGATTCATTTATTTTGAATTCCAATTAGAAAAATCAGAATTATAAAAAAGAGCACGACTGATCGAGAATTATGAACAAATGAGGTACATGAAAATACCTTAAGATCATGGTAATGATTTTATAAAATCATCAAGACATGAAATATATAGTTCTCGACCTAATTGAGGATTTTATACGAATTCCAACCCACAAACTCGGTAAATTAAACATTGCAAGACAAAATATTCGGAATAATGATCCAAAATAAAGGTGTCTGAATTATAAAGAATATAGGAACTATATTTATAAAACATACTGATGGCTATCTAAACCTTGAACATAATTAATATCAGTATCTCAATGAAGGACTCAAGATATATAAATACAGTTAATGTTGAAATATGTATAAATGAGGTTTAAAATTTAAAATTAAAGGTATATAAATCTGAGGTTCATTAAAGATATGTGAAACTGAGTTTCATTTAAGGTATGTAAATATGTAATATGATGTTTAGAATTTAAAATTAAATGTATGTAAATGATGTTTAAAATTTAAAATTAAAGTATATAAATTTAAAATGATGTTAAATTACAGTTTCTGTTTTGAAGGTATGTAAATTTTAAAATTTAAAGTTAAACAATCACCACTTCAATCAAATCAAATATACTTTCACGAGTTATATCAAATATTTTAAACTTCTATCACTACGATCTTATCAATTCATTAATAAATTACAAAACTTTTGGTTAATTACAAACCATGAAATCAGTGTGATATAAGAAAGCAACCATAGAAGTTTCAATAATATATTAGTTTCAGTAGAAAAATAACTATTACATTTCAACTAAATGCAAAATAAGAGATCACTTGTAAAAAATAAATGCAACCTAGTCTTTAAATCCTAGGATTAGCGATCTCAGTTTCAAACGGCCATCATGAAAATCGAATTTTATGGTTGTGGTGGGTCATCGTTACGACTAAACCACTCTTGAAATCCATCCACCCCTGATTTGACGAAGATCATCTTCCTCATCATCTTCATCTTCATAAGGAGGAACGATTAGAGTTGGTTCACTGGGATGTAGGATGGATGGGATGGTGGTATTTGCTGACTGGTGATACAGTATCGCGAACACGGTCACAACCTACCAGCAACTAGAAGTCCGGGTAGCCTAAGATGAGTTAAGGTATCTATTCTAGGGTTGGGGAGGTCCCAGGTCGAATCCTAGGAAGATCGACTTTCCTGAGGATCGACTTCCCCGGGATCGACTTTTGGATAAAGTCGATCACCAGGAAAGTCGACCCCCAGAAAGTCGATCTCTGGAAGTCGATCCTGGGACCCAATTTGATCAGTTGGGCAGTTAGGCGGTTACTGCCCAAATGACCATATTACCCCCATAAGAACCCCTATAAATAGAGGGCACCCCCCACTCATTAAAGGCAAGTCATTTGGAGAAGAAGAATTCCTAGCGAAGCAG